>NDGN011464240.1:3581-17773 GCA_002564285.1 Tympanoctomys barrerae
CCCCCTCTCTCTCTCTCTCTCTCTCTCTCTCACACACACACACACACACACACACACGCAGAGTCACGTACACACTTCACATTTTCTCTTTTATCGTGTTTGCTTTTCATTTAATGCCTACAGCAATGGCAAGTGAACATTCATCTTTTTGTTCTAATAATACCTTTGTGTAGGAAATGTACTAAAGAATTGGTCTGAGAGATTTGGAGGGCTCCGCTGATGGGGTGTGTGGGCTACGAACGGGGAGGAGTCAGGCGCAGCGAGCCTTTAGGCGGGTGGACGGTGGTGAGGAGGCACCACTGATCGAAAACCGGCAATACAGGAAAGGGAACACGTCTGTTAGGGCAGATAATGAGTTTGGTTTTGCCCAAGCTGGAAACCGTGCCACACAAGCCGGTAGAAATGCACAGCTGCAGCTTGCAACCAGCTCGGGGAGTGTCGGAGCAGCGCCAGGGCGGTCAGTACAGCTACAGAAACCGTCAGCAGTGAGCGTGACACTTTGTCCATGCAAATCTGGGCAAGCCCTTCACTGCATTATTTTGTTTAGTCTTCCCAGTGACTGTAGGAGGAATTCTGTTACTATCCTAATTTTTCACAGGAAGAGAAAAACCTTACAGACGTCAAATAGTTTCACTAAGGCCTCATAACTGGAAAGTAGTAGACATTGAATGTGAAATCAGATGCATTCTCCTCCGGTTAAGTTTCCAGGGTTGAGCGTCTGCCTTAACTTTTCTGTTGCCACAGAGTGGGTGAGCGCAAGGAGGGAAAGCCGGGGTCTCAGGGACGAAAACTAGCACAATGGTGGGTGGGAAGCAAAGACAGCGGTGGAGGTTCTGGGAAGGAGACCACAGGGTGGGTGGAAACCAAACTACACGTCAGGGCACCGGCCAGAGTGGTATATTTTAATAGTAGAACTTATATTTTAGAAGCACTTTTGTTTCATGCATTTATTGTTGGTACTGGGAATTGAACCCGGGCCTCAGGCTTCCCAGGCGGGCGCTGCAGCCCTGAGCTGCATCCGCTGCCTGCTTTCTATTTCTGGATGCCTCTGTGATGTCTTTTGATTCTGACCCTCAAAAGAGCCGCCAGAGCACCCCGTCTTCCTCCCCACACGGCCTAGTCACTCGTTTACTAGAGACCCTTGCTGTACATAGTTCGTTCTTCAGAAGCAACCTCCACATGCCACATCAAATTACTGCTGAAGATGAAGCGCATGCCATTCTGACCTGGGCCACCTCTCTGCCACAGCGTAGGTGGCCAAAAACTTTTTAAACACTTTCCCTTATCAGCCTGAATATCGCTAGTAGTATAGCAGAACTAAACCTGGAGTGGGAATTTGGGCCTAAATTTTACCACACGCAAGTTTGGTGGATTAGAGAAGGCATGGATTTAATAAGCAGAAATTGCAATTCTTACAATGACATTTTGAACCTATGACTTTGGATGAATTATTTAGTTCTTTGAACATAATTTCCTTCATTGCAAGGAGGGGGCACTCATTACAAGGTTGCTCTTAGAATCAAATAAATTTTCCAAGATAAAGGACACTCAATACAAGGAAGCTGAAAGGCTAGGCCATACACAATCCTGTTTTGTGCTCTTTTCAAATGCTTTTTTGGTCCATTCCACAGCTTGTTCTCACCATGTTAGGTGGGTGAGGAGGAAAGTGAGATCTAATTCAGCCACATCTATCCAGTGCAGGCCCAACGAGTACAACTTTCCAGTTGGCAACAATCTCTTAATGAAAATGGTAAAGTGCATAATCTGGTTCTCTACATCGATACTAATGGAGAATTTTTAAAGCTTGTGTATAATGAATTTTTGGTAGGAATCAGATAAATCTTTCTTCTGGGAAGCATCAAAATTCTCACCGTCTAACATGATTTCAAGTACTTTCTGTACTGAGGTTTCTTGGCTTCTTTCTACATAATCTAAACGTCGCTGCTCGCTTCCTAACGAACTTTGCATTCCTGAATCAACACTGGTTGTAACTGCAATTACAAGTTAGCACAAGCTCTGGATAAGCTTAGGGGATGACAGAGGAACTCTTTGAAGACAGCAGAGAAGTAAGCTAAGTCTTCACTTGGCAGACCTATTTATTAAAACAGAGATTTAGGAGGGTTTTTTTTTTTTTTTTTTCAAATGCAACTTCAGATATAAATCTCATTCAAGATCTCCAACCTTCTGCTTCAGGAATGAGTGTTCTCTACACTCACTGGCTTGTTCCCGTTATTTGGTGTAATTATTAATAATGCCCCCTCTCACTTTCCAGAGGCCCCGTGTGGACGATCAGCTATGTGCTCACCTCTTCCTCAGCTTTTTACAGGACAGATAAAGGCTCATCTACTTAACTATGCACTCTGCACGTCATTCTAAGCAACGTTAGTTTCTCCTTCCTATACAAGGCCTTTGGGATCCTGTCTTGCAGTTCTTTAAGTACTTCTTTGATGCGATAACTGAGCGCTCACATAAGCTAATGAGTAACTCCCTGTGGTTCTCTTAGTGGTGAAAGCAAATAAGGTAACTTCAAGGAGCCCAACTCCTTCAGCATTCGTGGGAGGGAGGCATGAGGGAATGTCCGTCCCAGCGTATGTTTACAAAGCAATCTTCAGTTACTTTAGCTTCTCCACGTTGGAAGTGCAAGCGCACACAGCCACGTTGGACAGCGAGACGAGAGCCTTAAAGGCTCTCTGTCGCTGTGCCGGCTGAGATGCTGGGTTTGAATTCTGAGCACTCTGATTGTGTACCTTCTACACATTCGAGCCATCTGTCTTTAGCAGTGTGAGGGTAATGAGACTGTCAACGTTGCCACAGATGCTCAGAGGAGCCTGAGTTACAGAAGGGCTGCTGGGAGGATGAGCCACTCCTGGGCACAGAGACCTGGAGACTTTTCGCAAAGAATTCACTGAGCTTCTTGTGTAGGTAACCCAACAATCACTTTAGTCTACAGGACTGAAAACCGTACAGACGGCAACTTCCTCCCACCCCGAACCATTATGACAAGGCTCAGATGGATTACTCTGGACAGAAACCGCACATGGTCCTGTCGGGCTAGCTAGGCGCTGGCTCACCGGGGATGGTCACTGTCCCGAGGCACTGTCTCTTGCCATCTGAAAGGCAGTGAAGCCGAAGCTTCAGGGTTTCTCTCATGGCCCTACTCCTGAGTTTTAAGTATTTTGTATTCTGTGGCTTTAACAGCCACCCATCTTACAACTTTTGGATTCCAGAAAGCCGGAATCAGGTGGTGTTTGTCTCATATCATGAATCTAAACATCTGCTTTTTCCACTGTGCTCCTGGTCACAAGGGGAGACCAGATAATGCTGAGGATGACTCAGGCTGCATCTGTCTGGCGGAGTCAGCTGGGGCCTGTGGGGAAGTGGACTCAAGCACGCTGCCGAGGGCCGGCCTACACTGCATCTCCACCTTTGGTCTCTCTCCTTGTTTCTGCTACCATCAGTCGGCTCCTTATGCAGACCAAACTTTTCCAGCCTCACACATCTGGGGCTGTACATCTGACTGGGATCCTATTTTGTCATGATCTCTAACTTTTAAGAATTAAAAATAGTTTAAGCATCTCTAGGTCCCATAGACTCCTCCTGTAAAGATACAGTGTTATGCCACACCAGCCCCACCCCTGGGCGCGCTGAGCTGGCCACCACGACTGGGCATGATGTGGTGACACACACCTGTAATCCCAGTGCTGGGGAGGTTAGGAACAGGAGGATCACTGTGAGTCTGAGCTGCATAGTGGAACCCTGTACCAAGTAAATAAATAAATAAACCGCTACTATAACCAAGCAGAATATCTGTCTCACTTGTTAAATGTAATCTGCCTCATCTGTCCATCTGTGAGTGGAAACAAATGAATCAGGCCTATCTGTCTAAGCACCTCAGGAGAACACAAATCAATGTGATCCTATATACCTTCCCCTAGCGTCTTCTAAGGGAAGATAAACTGGAGAAGACAATAGATTTAAAGCATGGCCCTCTTGTCACATTAGGAGCTGCTCTTAATTCAGCACCTAAGATGGGCTTGGCATGTTATTTTATTTATTTTATTTTATTTTATTTTTATTTTTATTTTTTGGCAGAACCAGGGATTGAACTCAGGCCCTTGCGCCACTGAGCCGTCTCGCCGGCCCCTTTGGCATCTTATTAGACGTGGATGTTCTCTCTAGACCTTCCCAGGACTGTAGAATACAGATATCATTATTCTTGTTTTGTGGACATGAAAGCAAGAGTTCTAGCGATTAGGTAGTGTGTCCCGGTCACGCACGCACAGCGTCCTGCGCTTGGGCCGGCCGTGGGGGCTACAGCGGGTACTGTGAGGACCAGAAGCAGACAGCTGTGGGCATGCTCAGCCTCCCCTGCCCACTGCACGCAGGCCTGAGTGCAAATCCCGCTTCTAACACTCCCTGCCTACGTGAGGTTTTGGGAGGAAGGCTGTTCTCAGTCTTGGTTTTCTCAATTAAGCAAAACATTGTACAGAGGTGAGAACACTCAGTTTTCCTATCTCAAAGCCCCTCGCTGAGGTCTACAGGGTTGCAGAGAGGAGGCCAAGAGCTCAGATGACTTCCCCAGGGTCACTCAGCTCAAATGCGGGGGCGGACAGGGCCCAAAGGCGAGTGCTGTGGCTCCTAACGCCTCTTTCCCTGCTGCTTTTCTAAGCTTTCTGCAGTGTGGCTGGCGACAGGGGCTGGTTCCTTAAGGTACCTGTTCAGCTAGGCGGTTCACTAACGCGCCTCCCGCAGGGTACTCAGTTTTCTCGAGTGCAAAATAGTGTAAGAAAAACTCACACCTCACAGTTTTGTGGCCTGGATCAAGGGCAAGTAACATCTCCGGGCGCTGGAGCACGCAGCAGCAAGGCCCAGCAGCCAGGCGGGAATTCCGGGGCCCTCGCTTCCCAGTCCCGGGCGCCTCCCGCCTCCACCCGCCTCCGCCCCGCAGGCGGGCAGGGAGGATGGGGAGGAGCCCGGCCCCGCCCCGCCTCCGCCAGTGCTCCGCTTCTGTCCCGCGCCCGGCCACGGCCACGCAGCTCGGCGGCGGCCCCAGGATGCAGGCCCCGCACAAGGAGCACCTGTACAAGTTGCTGGTGATCGGAGACCTGGGCGTGGGGAAGACCAGCATCATTAAGCGCTACGTGCACCAGAACTTCTCCTCGCACTACCGGGCCACCATCGGCGTGGACTTCGCGCTCAAGGTGCTGCACTGGGACCCGGACACCGTGGTGCGCCTGCAGCTCTGGGACATCGCAGGTGAGCGCGGGCGGGCGGCGGGGTCGCGTCGGCTTGGCCAGCGAGAGACCTGCGCGGTCGCCAGGGTTTTCCCTGGTGTTCCGGAAACTTGTTTTCAGAGGCGTGTGCGGCGGAGTTTTCCGCTCCAGCGGAAACTTCAAGCGCGCTCTGGGGTGCTTGGAGCTGCGCTGCGAGTCCCCTCACCTTCCCCTCGGGTCTTGCCAGCCAGAGCAGGGCTCTGTGGGGACGCAGACTGTCACTGTGTTCAGTTCTCAGCCTACTTGGTTTTGTGGACTAAGAGTTTGCTAATGACAGGGCCCAGAGTGTCACACATTCCACAGTGTCACACATTCCACGTCTGAGCCCGCAGAGGGATGCCTCTCACCTTGTTAACTAGGGAAACTGTGGTGGACTCAGGCTCCTTCCTGCTTTTATCAGTCTATTCCAAATATCACTACCATTTTTTTTTTCTTCTGCCCTTTAATGAAGTTTCAGATTGTTAGCTTTCTAATATCAGGGGCAAAATTACCTCCTTATCTGTGTGTATTGTGACTTTCTATCTCCCTGCCTCTCTGTAGTGTATCAGAAGGAAGCTGTGTACATCATTTAAGGGTCTGTGACATTAGCCATACCAGTTCTTGATTTACTCTTGAAGCTGTCTTGCAGAGATGTGGAAAATGAGTGTTTTGTTTTTGTTTTTATTATCCTTGACACCTTTGACATCAGAATTTGAATCTGAAGTTTGTACTGGAGTTGGGCACAGTCAAAACTGAGGGTGCACAGTGCCTGCTCCCGGAGTGAGTCTTGGGCCTGTGGCTGTTTGCGACCTGCGAGTGTCCAACCTCTTATTACAAGTCCTGGTTCTGTCACTCACCAACCTGCTCAATGGGTGTGGACAAGAACCTTCAGCTAAGCTGCACTCCTGAGAAGCAGAAGGGGGTCAGACAATGATGGTCCTGAGCCTTCCTACTTAGATGTTTTAAAGTCCTCCAAGATTCCCCGTGCAAAATACTGATCTAATATATTCAAACTTCAAACAGTCCCACTTTGTCTCTATTTTATGGTCTGTGTCCCAGGAAACTTTCTTTATCAGTGCTGGATGAAACCAGCCAATTCTCTTTTCCCCAGAAAACCAGGTTCAGTTCAGCTGCTATATTTGCTTGGAAACCTTCTGTCATGATCTGAAGTGAAAATAAATTTGAAAATTTTTTGAAAGGGCATTTCTGGTGTGGGTTCCTGAGGCTAATGAGTTGCCAGGTCATGTATAAAGCTCTTGGCATGTGGACAGATTCATGCCTTTGGAGTCCTGGGGAGTTCTACCAGCACAGCGGGTACCAGAATGTGTCATCAACCAGTGGCTGGTTGGAGTTTTGATCTAAAATATTCACTATAAATCTAGATAGTACTCTATTACTGCAGGTTTTAGTGTCTGAGAACTCTTTTGGATGCATAACAATGTCTATGAATTTGGTTTAGAAATAGCTTCTTGTTTCAGAAGTGTTGTACTTGTGTTTAAAATCTGAGTAAGACCCTGATTAAAGCCATGGTATACTGCTGTCAGTCTCAGTTCCCTTACCTAAGTGGGGAGACAAAAGGATATAGGAATTATAAACCCAACCTTCAGAGTAGAACTCGTCTGTCTGAATCCTATTTTATTCCATATGCATAGAAGTATGTAAATAAGATCATTTGTAGAGTTTTGGAAAGTCGCTGTACAAGTAAAGTGGTGTTCTTTGCCCTGGTAGTGGACTATTTTGGACAGAATTCTAAACCTCAGTGATAGGTAATCTTTCTTAGGTAGCCTCAAGCTTTTTGTGGGTTGAGTTTGCAGTAGGCAGAAAGCAATCCTGGTTGGTTGGAAGTGAGACCATGTTGGAACATGACAGGAGAGCATGCATGCTTCAGGCTGAATGGGGGCCCTGTGGGCTATGAGTTCATTTGAAATCCAGCCAAAACTGCCCACTGAGACTTTAGCTAGCTAAGTGCTGCTGCTAGTGCTTTCAAGTTATAGCCTGTCTTCATCCTTGTGCTCAACTTTGGTGTGTGTTCATAAAGAGTAGATGGTGGAGTTTGGTGGGCCTAGTTTTGTGAGGGCTGGGATTCTCAGTGAGATAGAAGGACTTGCCCAGGCCTGGTGGGACACCAGCCATACTGGTTAAGTCTTTGCTCAGGAAGAATCTTGATAACCATTTGGTTCAATGCTAGGTAGGGTCCTATTTATCCAGAAAATCTCTGTGATATATGTCCTGTAGCCACTTTGCCCAGTCTAATCTTGAAAGTCTCCCCACCCCCAACATGTCTTCAGGAGCTTGGAAGGCAAGGTGACACATTCTGCAAATGCCTTAGGGGCTGCCAGTTGCCCTAGATCTCAGGACTGGATCGTGCAGGAGCAGCTGGGCCAGCTGTGTTGTCAGAAGCTTTTTGAGAGAGTCAGAAAAATGAAGTAACTTGGCCCAAGGCTGCCCACAGATCAGAGTGGAAGAGCCAGATTCAACCCATTCCCTGACCTGGAGTCAAGCCACAGTCTTCTGCCCACAGGCTGCGGAGGGGTTGGCACACCGTAAGCCTATGGGGCAGGGCGCTCTTTCCCTTATTCAGCTGGTAGGCTATCCTTGCCTTCTCCATGCTATTTCTATTTGATTTTTG
Organism: Tympanoctomys barrerae; assembly: GCA_002564285.1. Classification (NCBI taxonomy): domain Eukaryota; kingdom Metazoa; phylum Chordata; class Mammalia; order Rodentia; family Octodontidae; genus Tympanoctomys; species Tympanoctomys barrerae. Next base: position 11,463 of record NDGN011464240.1, read on the forward strand.
GATATCAGTTCCACTGTAGAAAATGGAATGAAGTGAATGAACGTGTATGAAAAGTTCATTCTTGGTTATATGAGTTCAACAGGGTTCTTTTCCTTTTTGTATAGATTAACAAGAAAACATGGAGAGTTCACACGGCAGTCTCCAAATGTAGGTACGGTAGAGACCCCATTATCCCATTCCTGGAGAGCTACACAATTTTATGTAGAAGTCTTGATAACTCTGAGACTCAGTTGCTGGAATCTGGATGTTTTTGGTAATTGCAACTATCATTTCTAAACATGTATTATTATAATTGTCCAAGAATATCTTTTCCCAATAAAATATATGTTTATATGTTAGTGCTAAAATGAAGATATAGGGCCCAGGGAGATGGCTCAGTGGAATAAGCACTTCCCCGGCAAGTGCAAGGGTCTGAGTTCAATCCCCGGTTCCGCCAAAATAAATAAATAAATAAAATGAAGATGTGACTGTTGAGTCCAGATCTCAGGTTCCTCATAGCTGTGTAGCCCTTAACAATAGACGAGCTCTGAAGGCTCGGGGGAGCTCAGGTGCCTTGTCTATGAAATCGCAGCCCTTTTATTTTCCTGTGATATCATGTGCTTGTAAGATTCCATCGCCTGCCACCCTGTCAGCTTTAGTATCAGAGTCTCACTATGCCTGTGCTATAAGTAGTTCATAGCAGGTCACTCGAACTTTCTTGCTTGCATGTCTTGTGACTTGTATAAGTTGCTTATTTTCTATGCTTTGGTTTCCTGTTTGTAAAGTGAGTATCATGGCAGAACCTGTGTATCTTAGATTTGTTAACATAATTAAATGTTAATTCATACACATGTGTGCAGAACATATAATAAATGCTGAAGAGATGTTAGTCATTACTCTTATTCTAATTGTCATAATTAGAAATACTTTAATGTATCTATTCCATCATAAACTTAGCAAGGTGATTGAGAATATAGATAGAGAAAATGGAATTAAATCTGCTTTGTTTTAGAGAAGGTGAAGAATGAGAAAGATAAGGAATTTGCTGAAGGTAAGGGTTAGACAAGCTTGGAAGAGGAGTCTGAACTGACAGAGGACAAGAGCATATATGAGAGACGATCCAAGTTTATTGACCATCAGAAAATCAGAAAACCCAATGCTTGACATAATGAAGTGCGAAGCAAACTAGGGTTGCAAATAATTTAACTAGGTACGTCTCTGCTGGGTACATGCTTTCCTTCAGGTCTCCACTAAATAACAAATGGCTCTAATGACAAGATCCAAATTGAAGAACAGTATTTCTATACACAGTTTAGAACATGTATCGTGACTTTCTCTACCAGCTTTGTCACAATGCAAGTAAAAGAAAAAGATCATTTCAGAGGCAGAAGTTGAAGGTTGAAGGTGGCCCAAACCTACAGTAGAGGTCTTTAGGCAGCTGTCTGGCTCTTCACACCAGGAATGTGGCACTCATTTGGGTCTCAGCCATTGGTTATGCTACACTTTGCAAAGTGCTTTCAAGCTGTGAAATGTAATTGAGGGATGTGGATTTTAGAGGCTCTCTAGTTCCCATTTATAAAAATAATTCTTCCATGAATTTTATAAAGTAGGTCCTAAACATTAAGGTGATGCATCTAGAAATGTAAAAAAAAAGAAGCTGAATTTGGTGACCAAAAAAAAAAAAAAAAGCCACGGTACTCTGCCTGGCAGTTTATTGCCTTCTATCTAGCATGACTAATTATAGATTTTCTATTTACTGTGTAGAATTGCATGTTACATGCTTACAGGCAAATAGCGTGTACCATATGCAAAATGATGAAATTTCAAAGTTGGGCAAGGGATGAGGAAAAGCCTCGGTGCTTCTTGTGGCACAACTGATAGAATTTATACCAGGGACGTGGGTCAGCACTTAGGACTAGTTTTGATAGGAAAGTAAGTAGCACTTTTACCAAAGAATGCAAAGCCACTTAAGCAAAAGGAACAAGAAAGACTACTTAGTGTATGTGACTGCTTTTGTCTGCGCGTGCACACACACACACACACACACACACACACTATATTCTTTGCTAGGTGAAGGGCAAACAAGGATAAATAATTAAATATGACTTAAATATTGGAATATTGGTCTATGAGTTTACAGTTCAGTGTCTATGGCAGTGTAAAGCAAGTAACCTATTAACAATGAGTACATTGTCCTTGCTGGGGTAACTTCCAAATGCTCCAGCGCTGAGAAGGGGATGTTAGCTACATGCTCCCCCTCTCAGTGGAGACCAAACCCGGGGAAGACGGAAAGGAATTCTTAGCTAGTAGTACATTTTCTGTGCTTGGGCCCTAGGTCTGCGCTCTTACCAGAGTTATTCCTCAGAATCAGCTTATACTCTGTTTAGATGACTCAGGAATTATGCTGACTAACTTGACTTCTCATAAAGTTTATCCCACAGTTCCCTCTTCCAGCCGCACATATTCTTTGCAATATCTTTAATAATAATTGTTCAACAAAAGTGATCTCATATTTAGCAGCTCCTGGGGTTGGTAATAGAGTTCTGCGCCTGACGTATTTTTGAGGGTAGTTGTCTTAACGTAGCCTTGCAGCTTTTTTCTTCTGTCTTCTAATCATTCAGTTTGGGGGTCCTTCACAGCTCTGAGAGCCCTTTTTCTTTCTTTCCATTTTAGACTCTGAGATGTTCTTAGTTTGAAACTGCAGACTTTTTATGATGAGACCTCTGTTCCTTCTTCCAGCCTCGTCTCTTACCTTGCGCTCCTCTTACACCATGTCTGATATCTTTGTGTCTGTATTGGCATACGCCTTCTCCCCCTTTCCACTATCTCATAAATCACTTCTAGATGAGTCCACCTTTTCTCCTTTTGCTTAGATGACAGCTACGGATGTGTCACCACTCTCTGCTTGGCCTTTCCTCCAAATGCCCCCATCAGAGCTAGCTGGCTAGGGGAGACATTGGTTCACTGCCAGCAGCATATTCCATGCACCCCACATTAGAGTCATCTACTGGGACACTGGAATTGCTTTTGCCTGTGAACTGCATCTGTGGGTTTCAACACAGTGCTTGGAACATTATAGATGCTCCATGAGTATTTGTCCAGTGAAAAGTTTTTTGCTCAACTATTGATTTAGTGCCATATTTTTAAGGCATATCATTGATTTTTATTTATTTATTAGTTTTTTAATGTATTTAGGACAGGGTCTTTTCGCAGGGTCTATAGGGTCTCACTATGTAGATTGGACTCATAGTGATTTTCCTATATGACTCCCAAGTGCTGGGATTACAGGCACATGCCACCACGCCCAGTCTCCATGGCCATCTCAGTGCACCCCGGGCGCGGGGCCGGCTCTGCGCACTGGGGTCGACCCCCAGCCCCTGCATGTTGCCTAGTAGCACTTTAATCCACTAAACTATCTGGCTGGCTCTATGTCACTGATTTTAAAATGTTCTTAGAAAGTAAAAAATAAACCTATCAATTCAGTGTCTTCATGATTAAAAGGCTTCATAATTTATACATGTTTATATATGCTTTTTTTAGAATTGAGAAATAGGTAACCAATTTTCTTAAGGAGGCTTTCTATTATTTTACCATAAAAACTGGAGTGTGACCTTAGAAACCATTCTTAACCACTTTGCTTCTTTAACAAAATCTCCATAATTTGGCATGGAGCATTATTTGGAGATTAAATGGAAAAAAATGTATCTTCTGAGGACTTTTTGTTTACATGACATAGAGAAATGACTTTCTAAAGGGTAATTTTATGAAGTTAATCCTACGTTATCTAACACATAATTTAAAGATAAGGAAGCGATCATTCAAGAGGGAGGTGACACTGGTTTCTGTGGCCAACAGAGCTTGTTCCTAGTGGAGCCAGAACTAGCAGGCAGGGTTCCCTGACTCATGCGATGTAAAACATTGAACGCATTTTTAGTAACAGGTACTGTGTGGGGCCAGGGAGATAGCTCAGTGGAATAAGTGCTTATTTGGCAAGTGCGAAGTCCTGAGTCAGATCTGTGGTACCAAAAAGAAGAAAAATAAAAGGATGTTTTGGTGCTGTCTTAAGTACCAGTGTACAAAGATAGTTGACCAGGGACCACACAGGCGTCGGGGAGTTCATGCAGTGAAGAAGAGGGATGAAGGGCTTGCCATGTAGACAAATTATCAATAGTTTGGTTCCTAATAACATTTCTCCTACGATTTCTGCCTGTTGTCCATTATAAGCCTTCCATCTTCGCCATTCAAGGTCCTCCGTTCTGCCCAGTGCTAGCTGCCTCTGTCCTCTCCCTTCTGGCTCGTGGGCCATTCCTTTTAGTTCCTTTGTCCAAGTCCTACCCAGCGTTTAGGACTCACCCTCAAAGCAGCTCCTCTGCGAAGGGTTTCCTAATTTTCCCTCCTCAGTGGGAACTTCCTCTCCAATCTTGTGTGGTTTCTTTCTTCCATCTCCCTTGCCACACTTCTCCATGCGGCTTTGTGGGAGTTATTTTGTACCTGCCTAGATGACCTTTACGGTTTTTAGTGGACCCTGCCATTAGTTATTTGGTGCATAATTAATGAAGTTATCGTAAAGTCAAAAAAGAAGTGGAGAGGAAAACTGCTAAGTAAGTGGACCCAGGAAGGGAAGCAATAGGGGACATATTTGAGAAGGGTCAAAAGTTATAAGCATCATACCTTTTCCTTTGAATCTCTATTTTTATAGTTTGCATTATCCTAATAAGTAATTTAAAGTGTGTTCCTTACCATTTAGATTTGGACTTAACTCCTAACCGGTTTTTCAGTCTCTCATAAGGCTGCTCCTCTAGGGAGAACCCTAAGAATTTAGTTTTCTGTGTGTCCCCTCAGAACACACAGCAGACAATAACATAATGTGGGAAATGCAAACAAATTTTAATCCAATTATCATGGAGAAAAGTTTTAAAAAAACGCTGAGGTGTCTAAGTGACCTAAGCTTCATTGGGAACACCATTTTCACCTGCCAGGCAGTGTGCTGCACATGACCAGGGTCTACCGAGGGTAGGCGCAGCTGTACATCCGTAGATGTCCACTTCATCTATTGCTCACCATGCCTTCATGTGGTAGAGATAAAACAACTGTTCAGAAATAAGCTAGAAAAGAAAGGAGCAAACAAACATTTTACTCAAAATGCATAAAACTTTTCAGAAGTGACACAGATCGGGGATAGTGCTAAGATGGGAAGAGAGATCTGTCTAGCTACAAATCCTATATTTCAACCAGTGTATTGTATTTCCTAATTCAGGAATAAAACAGTGCAATAGTTTTCTTATCTCAAAAGACTGTTTACGTTTAGAAGATTAGCTAAGTTCTTTGTATACATCATCGATAAGGCCATGCGGCTGGCTTGATTTAATAACAACTGTCTTCTACTGCTTTGAAGCAGGGAGAATGTGGTGCTTGAGGGAAACAGGCTCTCACTGGAAAAATAAAACTAAGGACATCTGTGACATTTTATGCTACCAGAATAAAAATTAAACCTTCTAGGCTGATAGAAGGGACTTCACGTGTATTGGGTGATGTGTGTTTATTTGTGTGCTTTAAATGTAAAGAAAACAATAGGTTAGACACTACAGGCTATGGCAGAAGTTCTCAAAGGTTTAGATCACCAAATATTTAGTGTTGAAGCAAGTTTTCCATGGTGCTTTTAAAGCAAAAGAAATACCTAATGATTATGTTCATTTGTCAGTACCGAACAGTCAATGTTTTGTGCTAGCACCTTCCTACCCATGTGTGATAAAGGAAACTGAAAGAAGAAACATTTTCATTTCATTTTTGTGGCTCCAGTTTACTGCAGGCATATGTGTACCTTTCTCTGAAGCTGCATCTCAAACCTCTGAAATAGGATGGACACCACCATACTGCATCAATTTTCACAGGAGTCTTGTTTATCACAGAAACTTCTAGAATCTCAAGTTGAAATGTACTGCTACAGCAGTGAACTTCTTTAAGTCAAATGCTTCTGAGGTGCCGACCTGCTCTTGTGCACTACCGCGTTCTCTTGGAAATAAACACGCCCTCTTGCAGCTGAGGTCACTGTGGCATCTCAGCACATGCTGGCGCATGTCGTGGGCATAAAAGGTCTAGAGGAACCTGGAAGTTCTTTTTTTTGTTGTTTTTAATTTTTTTTTACTTTATAAAGAGAGCACAAAATGGTGTTAAAACAGAACAATTACGAGTGATACAGAATTTCACTTCACAACGTAATATGAATTTTACAGTATTTGTTGTAATGCGTAGTGTTGTCTTCTAACCAGTTATTCGTATTACCATATATATGCATGAGAAATTGGAAGAAGAAAGAAAAAACAAAAAAAAAA
>NDGN011464242.1:0-10232 GCA_002564285.1 Tympanoctomys barrerae
TAAGAGTGATGTGGCTGTCTTGTCATCCAACTTGTCTTCAGGGATTGGATTACCCAACAACTGTTAAAAGAATGGTTAGGCATTTCTGAGTAATCATAAAATATCAGAACACAAACCAAACCACTGTAAAATGAAGCTACAGTGCTAGGACCTGATTATCCTGGATCTTCTATGACTGTGAAATTATCTATGAAACTAGTGAAGTTATATCTAGAACACAAAGACCCAGGTGACTGAAGAAAATAAATCACTATTATGAATTTGGTGTTATGACTGAGATTCTTCTGAAAAGAAATTTGCAGAACTCTCATCTATCCAAGTCTCTGCACTAAGAAATACAACCCATGTCCTACCTGGCTTCATCCAGCTTAAGACTTTGTCCTAACATGACCCCAAGTCTTTTAATGGACCTGCTTGAGAAATCTCAGTACTATAATATGCAGAAATTATGAGTGTTCCCTTAGAGCAGTTACTTTAGAAAGCTTATAATTCTCCTTTCTTTTCCTCCCTTTGAAACATAAATTTCACCCAAAACAGTTTCCTCAAATATCTGACAGCTAAGTTTTTGGAAATATTTTAACATATCTTTCAAATATATAAACATCTTGGCAGATAACTCTTGATCCCTCTGACAGTCCCAGTGGGAAAATGGAGGTCTAACTTCTTTGTAGGCCTTGGTTTAACTTACAGCTCTTTTCCTGGCATGAAGATAATTCTGTTTCTCTTGCAGATGAGCATGGGGAAATAAATCCAGTGACTTGGCCACATAGATGCCCTTCTCATACCTACATGCCTTCCTGTGCTCATCCAGCCTTGAGCATCTCCAGGCTTTGATGTTAGGGAGTTGAGTTCAGGACATGTCTGGTCTTTTCTCTATTGCAATAAAACTACTGAATAAAACCTGTCCCAGTATTTTAACTTGTAAATAGTTTTTTATGATGATAGAGAAATGACCTTTATTCTTGCGTTTAAGGAGATAAACATATCTTAAATAGAATTATATACCTGAGTCCTCAGGTGTAGAACTATGAAAATAATAATATAGGTTTACATGGAAGTCATTGAAGCCCAAATATAACCACCTGGACTCTCCAAATTCCTCACCTTTCTGTGATTCCTCCATTTTGTCTAACTACACAATTCCTACCTTTGCAGAATGCTCTAACAAGGACATTTCCAAATTATCTAATGGAAAGACAATCAAAACTTGTTTTAGAAAGAGTTTCTTAAGGATGCACCACCCCGGTAAGGACTGAGTGTGTGGAGGGTGTGCTTCTGTCTAAAGGGTCTGCACATACTCACCAGTGGTATGATCCAGCCAAATTCTTGCTTGTTGATTCCTACGATGTAGGGGACAGTATTGAAGTTCTTTTCAGCCAAAATCTCTTCAGGTGCCTTAGGTAGCAGCACTCCATCGATCACAGTGGGCACAAATGGACTGCACTGGGGAGGACAGCACAATGTTTATTGTTATTCTGCCTCAGATAACAGGCTTGTGGCTCACTCCTCTCAGATGAGGGTGTGGCCATGAGCACAGTCTTCCCTGCAGGGGTCTAGTGCCCAGAGAAACTCAGGGCTATGCCTGTGACATACCATGGGCAGGCATGTGTGAATTTTGAGATGCTGAAGTGATGCTTGTGTGGAAAGAGAAGAAAGTCATCACCTAAATTAAGATATCTATTATTACAAAACAGATACATTTGGTTTTGATGCTTTATAATAATTATGCATGTAAAATGACAATGAATGCTGAATTAGTGAATAATGAATAACTTTCCAAAAGAGATGTCAGAGTTAGGTTCCTGGGGGCTTCTTTCACATTATCATCTGTTTTTTTATATAGGTATATACTTATTTAAAGACATTGTATAACACAAGCTTTGTACAGAGATTTAGTTGAATGCCAAACCTATTTGTGATATTACACCAACTGAAAAGGCCTGAAGATTTTTATGACTTGGACTAACACAATTTTAAAGTTTGTGGTTTCTGCTCATGAAAATGACAAGTACTATGTTTTTTACACATTCAAAATCTCATGAACACTCTAATTTAGCTGCTTTAACATCTTACTATCACCTTATTAAACACTAAAAATATTTCCTTACTACTTTTCAGAGGAGTTTCACATGGCAATAGGGAAATCTCTTCTTATTTTGGATTATTGACTCATTAACACTGATATCAGGAGGAAGAATCTCATAAATCAAGGCTCAATTAAGTACATGAATCTTCTATGGTTACTTATTTGTTTATTTATTTATTTATTTATTTATTTATTTATTTGGCACAGGGTCTCACTAAACAGCTAGGACTCATAGTAATTCTCTTGTCTCAGGTTCCCCAGTGCTGGAGTTACTTATGTGTGCACTACCACAACCAGTTTCAGGGCCAGCATGGCATGCGATACTGGGGATCAAACCTGGGTCCTTGTGCTTGCCAGCAAGTCACTTTGACCCCCAACCTATCTCCTCAGCCCTTCTATGGTTCTTCTGTAAATCAGCAGTGTCCTGTGCTCAGGAACAGAAGACAGCACTTAACCATTACATTTGAGAACTGTCTTAATCTGAGAAATCATTAATAAAAACAGTATCACCAAAAGGGTGCCACTTCGGAGATGACAGAAAAGACACTTCCAAAAGAGGTCCATTTCAGAGATGACAGAAAAGATACTTCCCAATATGACAGATGGAACAATAACACTTTCTCCTTTGAATTTCCATGGACACATGGGCCTGAGGCTACTCAATCTGCTCTACATGCTTCACATACTTTGTAAAGGATCACATGAGTCCTGCACGTATTTGTTTGGGGTAATGAGTACATTTCATCAAGTAAATGAATTTAAAATTGCAGAACCCCACATTGTTGAGGATCAGTTATCTCTGTTTAGATTAAAACAAGGGCCAAATCCTAATGAAGTAGTCTAACAGTACTGAACAGGCACTATGTAAAACCACTAGCCCTGGGGGGAAGACTGTGTACTTCAGAGAGAGAGAGTTGTTCCACTTGCTGGTTCCCACTTGAAAGAAGAAATAAGACAGGGTCCTGTGAGCAGGTGATTGTCATGCTCAGGATGACAGGAGGATACGGCCAAGTGAAAAGAAAGACGAGAATTTCTCAAAAGTAGAAATTGCTAGAGGAGCAGGAAAATGATGTCATTGTGAAGAGCTAAATCAGGAAGGTAGAGGGAATGAGCTTGGAAGATGCCTCAAGGCAGGGACCTGTGATGTTGCCAGGTGGTAGAAAGTGCCTTCTGCATAATATCTGGCACATCCTTGCCCTTCACCTATGTTTTGGTCAAACTGAAAGGCTCAATAAATCGAAGCTCAATTAAGTATATGACTCTTCAATGGTTATTTATTTATTCATTTATTTGGTACAGGGTCTCACTACACAGCTAGGACTTATAGTGATTCTCCTGTCTCAGGTTCCCCAGTGCTGAGTTACATACGTAACTCTAGTTTGTCTTTTAAATGAGATCATGCATTGAAGGTTAGGCATGACGTGTTCTACCTTAATTTTACAAGGACAACTCTTGTGATAACATTCACCATAGAAATGTGGAGAAAAAGAGGAAATAATAAATGGTAAAATTTCTGAAGATACACAATGAAAGTCTCAGTGGGAAAGCACCCATGGGAGATCACTGCATCCAGCAAACAGGAAAACATTAGTAATGCTACTGTCTACCCAGTGGCCTGTGGAGCCATCTGCACACTTGCTGAGCTCAGACAAGTCAGGGGACTCTTCTTTTCCTCATACTCCACACCCTGTTATCAGCAGATCCTGTCAATTCTTCATTCAAATACATCCACACCCCACCCACCATCTGCTCCTCACTGAACCAGCCTTGGTGTGATCAGCCAGGATCCTGTGACTGGGCTGCTGCAGTAGACTTTCCTCCACCCACAGCCCCTGTTCCCCCTTCACCTGACCTGACTTCTGCTCTTTAGTGCAATCTGGACCCAAAATGTGCTGTACAATGTAAGATACATGGATGTGGAGTTCAGAGCCTTCTGAGCACCTCCAATCTCACGCTGCTTCACAAACCAAGTCTTTTCAGTGACCTCCATATCCCAGACCCCATGACCTAAGCCTACAGACTTCCCCCTCCCTCACTGCCTCCTCTACACACACACACACACACACACACACACACACACACGCTTCCTGCATCAAGGCATTTCAACCTCTGTTAGCTCTGCATCAAACACTCTTATTTCCAGGCTTATTGAGTGCTAGCTGCTTTTCTCTTCCACAGCTGGACAACCTCATTACCAACTTGGTGTCAAAGTCTCCTGTTTGGCAGGGGATCTGGTTGAGTTGGAAGGGCTTCTCACTGGTTACTTGGAAGGGTATGTGAATACACAGGCACTACTCTTCTCATTCTACTTTCTGTCTGCAGTTGGTGAAGAAATGTTCTCCCCCCAGGCCCTTCTACCATGGCATTTCTGTCTTAGAGCCAGTCTCTCACAGACTCAATCTAATGAAACTCCAAGCCAAAATAAACCCTTCCTCCTTTAACCTGTGGGTGCCAGGTATTTTGTCCCAGTGACAAGAACATTGCTGAATACACCCACTCTGTCAATCCCTGATGTTGCTATTTACATTCACAACACTGTTCAATTGTCACCCTATTACACACTTTCTCTTTCACAGTTATAGGCAGTTGAGAGTGAGGATAATGGAGGATTTCAGTGGGTTTCCTGGGTGTTAGTAGGAGAGCTGTAATCCCAGGCTCCTTCTTTGCATTAGCCTTATGTCCTCCTAGAAGTTTGGCCACAGTGAAGGATGCTGTGGCCCTTATGGAGTTTCTTCCTCCTCCTCCTCCTCCTCCTCTTCCTCCTCCTTCTCCTCCTCCTCCTCCTCCTCCTCCTCCTTCTCCTCCTCCTCCTCCTGATAATAGAAGATTTTGGTCAAGCGTCATTCACACGAGCTTTTGAAATCAAGAAACGTGAAAGGAAATGCAGATATGCCCAGGGTGCACAAATTAGCAGATCAAGAGCACAGGCCTTGGGTTCAAGGTAGCTCACCTTGTCCTGTCTGTGATCTTGATCTCTAGGTAACCCTAGAAACTCATGTTCCACCCTGGGCCTCAACAATAAATTCATAAGACAAAACTCTAATTCCATAAAACAGATTTTTTTTCATTGTGAATTGGAGCTTAAAAATATAAAGTATCAAAACTTATAATCAAGAAAACAAAAGTCCTTACCTCTTGGGGTCTCCAAAAAAATCCAGAGTAGAAAAATTCTGTGAAGACAAAGAAAAATATGCTATGAGAAATCCTCCTGATGATAAAGCTTATCTTGCATCTATGCCCCAGAGTCATCCCATTTTTAATCTGCTTCATCTTTTTCTGGACCAGAGAAAAAGAACACTACATATACTGTACTATGCATAAACCCAGGGCAACAAGTAGGACAAGTAGGCTCAGGCACCAGCAAGGGGAGTGTTACACCAGGGAACCCAGAATCAAGATAGCTGGAACTCTTTGAGAAAACATCCTCTGTTGGTGCCTCAGCACATTCTTTCATCTAGATGTTCACCCTGGCAACACCATGTTGATTTACTTTTTGCACAAAGTGGAAGAAAATTGACTAGAGTGGTAGGACTGTGGTAGGTTCAGTGACTGGTGGGAGAAGAGATGGTATGGAGTGGCCAGTGAGGGCATTCTCACCATAATTCATCTGTTTCCCTCTTCTGCTGCCACTTCCTGAGTTCAAGTGTTCATATATGACCTTGAGTCTATGTCGCCAAATTACCAGATTAGTTCAAGGATGGATGTATGCCAGGGTCAGTCTAATTGACTGTACACCAAAGTTTACACAGTGATCTCATGGGAAATGATTTTTAAACAGATGGAAGCCCAGAGTGATGCCCTTTTCCCCTTACCAGGTGATATATGTGCTCCAGTGACAAACTAACAAAGGTAAGTAGAAGCTGAGTGATTAACACAGATAGATTTATAACAATATCTTAGATCCATCCAAATAGAAATAAGACACATGTTTCTGAAATTTTCAGTTGCCTGAAGACTTTGTTACATCAAATGCCTTTTTCTTCACGTTCTTTTCAAAAGAAGCTAACTTCATTTTACATTAGGAAACACTAACACAAAACCACTGAAACTCATTTCAACTCATGCTTTTCTTTGTTCTGTGTTCACCAGGATTACAAGGTTACATAGGGACTGAAATTGTCTACATTAACTAATGGGTCTCACCTACATATGTTGGTGACCTATGTGTACACCCACAACTAAAGATGTCTCCATTATGAGACTCAGCCTAGCCAAGTGTGTTAGATAAGCCAGATGTGAGCGTGCGCGTGCGTGTGTGTGTGTGTGTGTGTGTGTGTGTGTGTACTAATGGTAGTGGTAATCATGGAAGTGCTTCCACAACAAATCAGAAAGATGTTCTAGGATCCCAGGATCTCTAGGCCTCCCCTAAGTCATCAACTATTTTTGCATAATCTGAGTCCTCTTTGCCACATGGAGAATGACTTTAATGTTTTCCTTTTCTCAAGTACTATAAAAGAACAATGACTTAATTTCTTGGATATCTTGATTAAATCTAGTTGATATGATGAACCCAGAGCCAACCAGGGCCACATTAGGGTCAGTCTGTGAATACAATGACAAAACACAGCACTAGCAACTTGCCCTGAGGATACGAGGTTTCTTTCATGGTTGAGATCCAGACAGAGGACTGAGAAACTCAGGTAACTCACAGACCACAATCAAAATGTCCCCACGAAGAAGTAGTTTCCATGGGCCCTAGATGCTGTTCTCTGGATGGCTGTCCTGCTAAGCTTCCCTGTGATGACACATGGCCATGTCCTTCCATCAATGTCCAAGGGTCCCCTTCCCTGAGATCCATCACTGCTGGCTATTATGAGTAAGTTTCCTTTCTGCACTCCCAGTACAATTAACATACTCACTATATGATTTTGTTCTCCTTACATAGTTCTTTGTGAAGACAGGTCTGGCCAACTCATAAATTGCTGTTTCATTATATAAAAGGAAAAATGAAATTCCCAGATTAGAACAGTAGGCTGTGTAGCTCTTCTCCTCTGACATCACCCTTCAATACACTTAGCAAAGAGAGATGACTGGATATTTATTTAATGCAACCTAATTGAATGGACATACAGATACACCAAGGACAACTAGGAGGTAAATGACAGATGTGTCTTTGCTCTTGGAGTACTGGGAGAAAAGGCACAGAATTATGTTCCCTGGAGTTATGGCTTTTGTTGAGATGTCTCTTCAAAGTCTCATACAGTCACAGATAGGATTTTTTCAGAGATGGCTGATACACTATAGAATGTTAGAATTAAAGATTTTAGCATTATACTACTGATTGGTTTGGCTCCACCATAATCCTTGTATCCTTGGTAGAGTAGAAGATACAGAAATAAACTTGTCTCTTGCTTATTTTGTACCTTCTTCCCACAATGCACTGTTTCTCCTCAGTAATGCCTGTCTTCCAGTCCACCCTGCTGTGGTATCAACGAATTGTTAACTGAAACTTCTCCCAACTGTGAGCTATGCAAAACTTTTCTCCTTTAACTTCAGGTGTTAAAGAGTGTTAACTTTTGGTGTCAGGACTTTTGTTTCAGGAATGAGAGAGAACTAACATATAGCTGGTGACGCACTGAGATGAACACAGTAGAAATAAACAAAGGAAATAATATGTATGGATAAATGTCTGATTGATGAAAAGCTAAAAATGAATTGCATGGTTGGAAGGATGTATAGATGAAAAAGATGGATGGATGGATGGATGGATGGATGGATGGATGGATGGATGGATGAATAGATGAATGCATGGATGGATGATAGAAAAATAGACCAGAAAACCCGGAATGTCAGGGTCAGTCTAATTGACAGACAAAGTTAACAAAGTTAAAAGTGTGATATTATGGGAGATTTCTAAACAGAAAGAAGTCCAAAGTAATATTCTCTTCTCAGCTTACCAGACTATCTTAATTTTGTCAGTTATCAAAAAGTGCAGAAATTTAGGCCAATGATGTATATAAATGAATACAGTTTATTTACATAAGTATAATTTATTTATACAGCTTGTAAATAAGTTAAGATAAACTGTGATATTTTTCTAAAAATCTTAGTACTGAATGTCCCTGTTCCCCAAATTCAGAATGGTAGTTCTTACAGATATATACAACATTCAATTTCTTAAAATATATTTGAAAACATGAATGTCAAAAGACTTCAGTGGAAAGAGCCATAAAAGTTTATGTAGGCTTTCATCCTATTAGTGTTGGATATTTTCACATCTGTGTTACTTCACAATAAAAAAAGGAGGGCCCAGGGAGATAGCTCAGTCGAATAAGTGCTTGACTGGCAAGGACAGGGTCCTGAGTTCAAACCCTGGTATCACAAAAAAAGGGAGAAATCAAACTCCCAGTTTGGATCACTAGCCTAACTGTGCTACTGAAGAGAAACTATCTTAGATGGCTTAACCAAGGCAAGAGAACAGCTGAAGAAACAAAGTCTAGCATCAAGTACACAGGTACCACAGGAACAGAGACACCTACCAGTTTCAGTGTGGTCTCCAAGAGTTCCTCCTCTGTCTTCTGGCGCAGGCAGTGAACCATGACAGCTGAGGAAGTGGTTTTACACCCAGCAGCAACAGCAATTTTCTGCAATTAAGACAAGTAACAGCAGAGTTCCAAAGTGGGGTCCATTCTTTCCATCAATGTATTCAAAGTGTTGTTATCTCTTATGACAAATTCAGTGTCTAAATGCAGTGGAAGATAGCTGAACATAATCTGCACCAGTAGGGGTAAGATTTGTTTTTATCCCAGAGTTGTTGTATAATTCATTAATGGGCATGATCTGGTGACACAATATATACATCGCTGTTGATTGATCTGTTGATATAGCCATAATAGTCATCCCCAGCACCACAAATAAATAATTAATGAATAAGCACAATATTCTGCAAGTTGAATATCTCAAGAGTGATTCTTTGGCATGGAAGTCAAAGCCTGCATCCAGGATTTTATTGCCTTATTTCAAATCCAAACTCCTCTACTTCCTGGCTGTGTGATCTTCAGCAAGCCACTAAACATTGTAGTATCTTTTCCCCTTCATAGCTGAGAGTCATCTTTGTACTGCTCTTGCAAGCTTAATGAAGGTGATGTCCTGAATAAAGTGGGTCCTGTCTCTCACAGAGCAATGCTTATACAGAATTGCAGGAGGCATTGATAAGAGGATTCCCTGAAAGTTATTCTATACAGTATGAAATATGATTATATATGAGCTTTAGAATCTCTTCTTGCTCAGCTATTCTCATTTCAGTGATCCTTCAGCATTTCATGATCCCTTGGAATCCCACCGCAGGAAACACCACTGTGCATTCCAGTAGAGCAGAGAATATACCATATCTGTCCAGGGTAAGGAAAGTATACATTATATGGGTAGCGTGAGTCGTACCTTAGCCAGAGGCTTGGCATCCTTGCTTAACAAACCAGGCATGAGGGCCACACCACTCTGGGAAATGGCCCTGTGGAAGAGGTTCTTGGCCAGGGGAGATAGTACCTGGGAGGGGAGAAAAGAGTGAAAGTTAATTCTCAAGGAGTGGAGGTCAGTGACTCACTTATTCTTTGAGGTTTCTTCTACCTATTCTTCTATCCTGGCCATTTATCTTAAGACACTGACACCCTCAATATATACAAGATAGCTAGGATAATTGCCATACAAACTTTTATTAGTTTATTGAAAGGAAAAGTCAGTACTTATATTTTTTATCAATTTTGCCTGTGTATTGCTTGTAACCTAAGCAATTTTTTTTTGTGGTGCTAGGGATTGAACTCAGGAACCTGCTATTGCCAGGCAAGCACTTATTCTACTGAGTTACCTCCCTGGCACTGAGAAAATATGTTGACCATCACAATATTCAGTATTATAGCCACTGTTATTTTCCTCTCATCTTGTTGTAAAATTTGATATTGATTTTATTGGTTGTTTTTCTCTTTGTCTTTTTTAAAGTAAAAAGCTATTTATTGAATACTACTGGAACAAAAAAGCACATATTACAATCTTCAATACTACATCATTGTAGTACCTAAGATACTACTAAGATAAATCATCATTGTACTATATCATTGATGGTTTTATACTGTATCATTTTGTTTTGTTTTTTCCCATAATTTTATTGAGAAACAAATAGCAATGAGACAGTTTCAAACCAAATGGGTAG
>NDGN011464267.1:0-10219 GCA_002564285.1 Tympanoctomys barrerae
AGAGAGAGAGAGAGAGAGAGAGAAAGAGAAGAAGGAAGGAAGGTAGGTCTGGGGATGTAGCTCAATGTGAAGTCACTGGGTTCAATTCCTACTAATAAAAAAATAAATGATATGAAAGTATAGTGAACCAAAATAAGTAGATGTGTTAGCCATCTTTCTGCTGTTGTGACAGAATATATAAGATGAAGAAAGAAGGATTTGTTTTGGCTCATAGCTTCAGGGGTCTAGTCTATGTTTGATTGGCCTGGTCGCTCTTAAGTGTACAGTAGGACATGACCTTGGCTACATTTTGTTAAAGAAAACATTTTTCTGATACTTCTCAAGGATAATAAGGCAAACTGTATCCCAAAAAAGACTGCTGCCATGCACTTAAAATAGGGGATAGAGCTTGCTAAGAGTCCAAGATCAAGATGGCAGCGGCTGTGAAACTGTTAAAGAGAAAGTATCAGTTAAGAGGACTCATGATGAAGCTGGTTTGACAGAGTTGTTACAAAAGGGAGGCCAGGACAAGGATGCATCACCTGGTGGAGGAGGTGGTAGAGGAGAAAGACCTGGTCAGACATCAAGGTGACCTGGTGTCAATAGTAAGGGATTCTGGCAAAGCCAGTGTAGATTCTTGCTGTTGGGGAAAAAAATCAAGGACAGGTCCTAGTCACAAAAGAGTTTAAGGAAGCCTAACTACAATTTGGTTAGAGAAGAGACTCTTGGCCAGTAATCACCCCTTCCTTGTAGGGATCTGTTGGTCTTTCAGTGTAATCCATTGTACCCAGGGGGGAAAGGCAGCAGGAAAAAGGAAAGGATAGACAAGATCTGAGTCAGGTGGTATTCTGTCTGCTTGGTTGGTGAGATGACCCCCAGAACAACAATAAGGGCCTTAATTATACCCTTGCAAAGTCAGTAACACATGACACAAAGATGCCTAGTGACTAATAGCTGACATTAACCTGTTAGAATTTTTTTTGTTTGTTTTTTATTTTTCATTTTTTAGGGAAGGGTTTACAGGGTGTTCAGGGTCTCACTACTAGATTGGACACCAGTGATCTCCTGTTTACAGCCTCCCAAGAGCTGGGATTACAGGTGCTGCCACAATGCCCCATCTCAATTGCCATCTCAGTGCACCCCAGGGGCAGGGCTGTCACAGCAGGCCCGGGGACCAAACCCTGGTCTGTCAGGATGTTTATCTCAGGACTGAGGTAGCTTGACTGCTTTAGACACTTAGGCCTAGGCCAGCTTTCACATTTTGACAAATTTCCAGCTTCTGTAGCTTCCAACACTTCCTTCTTTCCTTCCTTTCTTCCTTCCTTCTTTTCCTTCCTTTCTTCCTTCCTTCTTTTCCTTCCTTCCTTCCTTTCTTTCTAGAGATTTTCTTTCTCAAACTCTTCTCTGCTCAAAACTTGGGAAGCTTTGTTGTTTTATGATAAAGCAAGAAGCACTATTTTATTTTGAAATAAGAGTGAAACAAAAAAATGTCTATGCCAAAGCTCACCCATACAGGGAAGCATTTCTATCATCTATGGTGTAGTTATAGGTGAACACATATATACACACACACACACACACACACACACACACACACACACACACTTTTTCCATAACGTAGCCATGGAAGTTGGTGTTGACAGCCAAGGGGTTAATACTACCCTTCCAGGACTGTCCTCCAAACAGCATACTTAATCAATCAACTATTTTTCCTGCCTGCCTTTTCCATATGAATTCATCAATTCACATGGTATTGCACACATGTTTCAACTTACTGTACACTGCGCCAGCATTGCAAATGCATCACAATAAAGGGGGTTTGTATGAAAATATTTGAAACTATTTAAAATAACTGCAAACATATGCACACTTGCTTTGTTACTATTTCTTCTATTGTTACCGGGAGCCATGTCTGTCTTTTTCTTTCCCCATTGTTTTCTTCCTCAGGTATGCATTACAGATGAATTTTTATTGCATTTTGCTCTCTTCCTTATATCAAAACTATTAGAATTGTGTTCAGCAGGGTACACTGAACATAGCAGTGTTTCTCAAAGTATATTCTGTGAAATTAATGATCTTTGGTGAATTTAGCATTTTTGCAAGTAGAATGTCATTTTAATAAGTACCTTCCAACACTTGATTTAGTATGTGACTGCTTCCTAGTTTTTATGTTAGCTGAAGCTAAGGTGGGTTTTGTTCATATGATATTATTAAGCTTAGATCTAGAATGTCCCCCCAAAGCCTCATGTGTTTAATCTTGAACTTTTTAAAGATTGGGTCATTGGGAGTGTTAGACTCATCAGTGAATTAATTCATTGAAGAGGTCACAGCTAAACGTGCTGTGCAGAGGTGGAGGTAGAGTCGTGGGCGATGGAGTGCTGGAGAGGTGACCCATGAGGCTACAGCTCCATCCCCAGCTCCTTCACTTACTCTGTTTCTGGAAGCCATGATGAGAGTACATTGCCACTGCCACATCCCTCTGCCACGTCCCTCTGGCACGTCCCTCTGCCATGTCCCTCTGCCACACCACCTCTGCCATGTCCGTCTGCCACATCTCTCGGCCACACCACCTCTGCCACGCTACCTGTGCACTGAAGCTGGCCAACCATGGACTGAACCCGAGATCCAAAATAAAAGTTTTCTCCTTTAAGTTGTAAGACTTTTATCCCACAAGCAAAAAAATTATAGACATGTGGATCTATAATTTTTAGTGTTAAATATATGTTAAAGATACTCATTTCTAGTGCTTCACTTACTTAACAATTTTTAAAGACTTATTTACTTAACAATAAAAATCTGTATTTATCTGCATGTTTCAAATATGACAGAGTTTCCAACCATTTTAAAGTGTTTGGAGTAGCATTTACCTGTATGTTCTGGGCATTGTTACTAAAAGCTATTTTCATTGTCAATTTCTTCATCATCAGTATGTTCTCATGTCCCAGAAAATGAGCTAATTCTCCTTTCTCACTTTTCTATGGTTTCATCCTGTATAGCACAAGGTATGGTATTATCATGGTTCATTTAGGTAATGAATTTTTCTAACTTTGTTATCCTAAGTCTGATCCCAACTTTGAATCTGCCTTTTTTGTATGGTGTTCAAAAACTAAACAATGATACAGTAATGTGTGTATTTATGTCTCCTGATAAGTATCTTCTTTAGTGTTATGTTTTTCCTTTTCAAATGCTGTGTTTGCCAGGAACAGTGGCACACACGTGAAATCACAGCACTTGGAGGCTGAGTCAGGAGAATTGCCTCTAGTTCCGGGACAGTCTGGGCTACACAGTGAGCTCAAGGCCCACCTAAACTACCTAGAAAGACCCTGTCTCAAAACAAACAAAAAATAAAATTAAATTTTTAAATGCTGTGTTTTATTACTTTTCTTTAATTTAAAATAAAGTAGAGCTGGACATGGTGGCATGTGCCTTTACTCTCAGCACTTGGGTTGCTGAGGCAGGAAAAGCACTGCCAGGTCAAGGCCAGCCTAAGCTATATAGTGAGACCCTGTCTCAAAAAATAAAAGTAAAATAAAGTAGAATCCCATTTGTAGCAGATTCAGAGATGCACAGGAAATTCAGGCTGTCGTTTAGATTCTCTCGTGAAAACTTGAAGGGAAGTTAGGGAAACAAAAGGCATATTGAGGAGCAACAGCCAGGACAGAAAAAGAGCCAAGGTGGCACACATCTGCCGCTGCCCACCGGGAACGAGAGTTTTTAGCTGAAAGAATCCCACTCAGGATGGAAGTCGGCCCTTCTGTCACCATCTCGCAGTGTCATCAGCTATGGATGTACTTCCACAGGAAGAGCTGGCCCTCAAGAGAAAGACCATCAGGCAGTGACAGGAAGGAGGCCATGTGCTAACCTCGCCCTCAACCTCTGATGGGCTCCTTACTGAAGAGGAAGCAGGTGTTGCATCTTCGCACCTGCCACACGGGGCTGCTTCTTCATTATGAACGAATGACATAATCAAAAACTCTGAAAAGAAAGGGAAATTTTAAGACTGAGAAAATCATCAGAATACACATATATATTACAATTATCATTGTTTAGTTTTAAAACACCGTTCACAAAATTGCACATCCACATATCTGGCTTGTTAATATTCACAATCTTAGTTTCTTCACATAAACATTAACAACACAAGATTGAGGGCTGGCCCAGCGGACTAATGCGTGTGCTCAGGCAGATGCAGGGGCCAGGGGTAATGTAATACTAAACACATTTAAAAAAAAAATAAAAATTATTTGAAATGTATAAATTTGGGCCAGTGAGATAGCTCAGTGGTCTAAAGTACCTGCTTAGGCAAACTTAGGCAGGCGCAGGGGACCAGGGTCCAATCCCTGGCACCACAGGGTGTGCCAGTCCCACTCTTAGGGCAGGCTGAGCCTGCCAAAACTAAATAAATAAGTAATACACTTGAAAAACACACAATTGGAAATCCAGTGGAAACTGCATTATTTGACCCAGAATGAGTAGAAACGAAAAACACATTCTGCATACACAAATCTCTTGTTTTATTTACAGATATATATAGAGAGAGGGGGGATTGTATTATAAAGACATAATTATACCCCAACATTTATTATTTCATATATAGAGAATGTTTGGAATGATTTCTTAGAGGCCAGTTCACATTTTATAGAAATTATGTAAGGATTCACCTAATCAGCAAAGTATTAGATTTATGAATCTTACAAAGTCTTTTTAAAAATATGCAGAATCATTCATAATATGTACTGGTGTCTTATGTTTATGTTTTCTTATGAGTACTGTGGAAATTGGTTTGCATTAATTATCCAAGGACACCAGCTATTAGAGAAAACTTACCATAGTTAATGTTTAACATCTGCATTAATACTGTGTGTACCTATTAACCCCCTTTGTGCAGAATGTTTATGGTGCATGACATTTTCTAATATTTTTCTCAAGATAATACAAAAGTTAATGAGAACTGCACATGTGCATTAAGAAGAGAATAGAGCCTTTGTTCTAATCTTATTAAGTTTCTCCAGATGTGATAATACTGTCCTGTCTCCAAATGGCTTTTTTTATTATCACTCTAAACTAATAAGATTTAAAATTAGAAAACAAAGTAACACAAGCAAAGAACTTCCTGAACTTGCATTTATTTTTATTTTCTTTAATAATCTTAAATTTCCTGCGGGTAAAAGAACATGATTGCTGAGTTCATACACAGCTGATTATAGATCTGGGATCATTTTACTTACACACAAACCTGAGTTATAAAGCTCTGAGTATTTTTAAGTTCAGAAGACAACTAGATACCAATTCTGTTGAGCATTACCTAATCCACTTTAAAGCTATCTGCTGAGTACCAGCTATGTGCTTATAGCACTCTAAATGTTTCCACATATTCTGTATCACTTAATTATGTATTCATTTAACACATATTTATCAGACATTTTCTGCGATAAGCAATAGGAATGCAAGAGTGAGCCAAGCAAGTGCATTTACTTTTTTGGGTGAATGTGGGGGAAAGGGTGCCTAGTGGTGTTGCTCAGAGCCTGAGTAGGAAAGGGAAGGTGAGTTCTTGCAGGGCCCTGTGAGCCTAGCACAGGATTTATCTCTACTCTGAGACCAATAGAGAGTCCTGGAACAGGTGGGCTTTCAGCAAGTGAGAAATGCATTCAAATCAGTTTGGGAATTACTTTGGTTGCAATGACAACTCTGGTAACCAGCACCACTGGCATAGATCAGGGACTGATCCACTGCCTTTTCTTGGAAACAAAGCTCTGTTGGAACACAGCCACACTTACTCATTTATACATTGTCCATAACTGCTTTTTTTGTTATAATACAGTGTTAGTAGTTGTGACACAGCAACTGAAGTATTTGTTATGGTTCTCTACAGAAGAAATGCATCAATGTCTGCATAGAGGAGCTGGCTTTAGAAGAAATCATAGAGGGATAGCACAGAGGATCTAGGGCATAACTTTATAGAAAAGAGAATGATAGAGAAGAGGAAGAAAATAAGTCAGGAGAAGAAACAGAATCTTGCCTGCTGTTGGGAGTTTTAACTCGATTTTACAAATATATAAACAAAGATTTAGAGAAGGAGGTAGGTCAATTGCAACAAGCACCCCAAAATTTCTTCCCTTCCTATACACACACAAAAAAGTCCTTTGCAAATTAACATTACTATTTCTTTCAACAGAAAACTGAAAAAAAGAGACGATCACTATACATGGTAAATATTTAAATTATTATAGTTAAAAATACATTATAATTCATCCTCTCCCTCACTTTGAACACACTTACCCCAGCACTCCCACACCACTTTCTGAAGTCATTCTGGGAGTACCCTTTCATGACTGTCTTTAGAAAGTGTAACAAAAGAATATGGTGAATGCTGCTGCTGCTGCTTCCATTCAGTGGGAAGGAAGCCTCACTAAAACATTACAGTGAGTCCTTATCCACCATATTCAGCAGATCCAGCACTATAAGACTTCTGGCTCTTCCCCAAAGTCAAAATTACCATGGAAGGTAAGTGGTTTGGATCAGTCCAGTACATCAAGGAAGCAAAACAGGTCAACTAAAAACACTTACCAAAGAGGACCTTCAGAACTGTTTCACAAAGTGGTAAGAATGATGGGTTGTATTAAAAATGTAAGGGAGTATTTTGAGGGTAATAAGTTTTTTAATTTAAGTACTGTATTTTCCTATCACTACTCCTGTTTCTCCATGGCCTAAGTTCTGGGCAGTCTTGGTGACTAGCTTTGATAAAAAAAAAAAAAAAAATAGCAAGAGAAAGGACATTGTTAAAGCCACAAGCTTCAGTTTCAAGAGGCCTTAGAGTTTCCAAATCTATTCTTGTCTTGAAATCACCACAAGGAATCCTGGGATATCCTTCTTTTTTTTAATCTTAATTTTTTTAATAATTTTATTGAGAAAGAAGTAGCAATGAGACAGTTTCAAACAGGTTAGTAGGACAGTTATAATAATTAATACATTGCATATTGTTGTCTTAAGGGCAGGAGCTCAGATTGAGAGAGAGGCCCACTCAGCAACCAGCAGACAGGTAAGTGAAACCACTGAGAGGTACAGATCCCCAATTAACTACTGCTGCTCTAGCAAGCCTGAGGAAGCTCAACAGAAGAGCTGCCCAGCTAAAGTGCAATTCAAATTCCTGACTCCCAACATCATGAACTAATAAAAAGCCATAAGCTTTGTCAGAACCATAAGCTTTCAAGGTAGTTTGTAGTGCAGCAAGAGATAATTGAAACAGAGGTATTATATGATTTTCCTATAGCTATTTTGTAACAAAGTTAACATTCAACACAGTCTTAAGATTCCAAGACCCCAACATTCCCTCTGTTCATCTCTAAATGCTGAAAATAAGAACAATCCCTTGATGCTATCTTTGTCAATCTTCCTGGTGATCTATCTTAATGCACTGACTTGGCTGTCTGTAGGCTTGAGTAATTTATAATTTAAAGAGTTCTAAGGGTGCCTTCTTCTATAAATCAGAATATTTATAATATTAAAATAGTATGCCAGCTTCCCAAGTATCTGACAAGTCTAATATACATAACTTTATTAGCTTTCCTTCTTTTGGCCCATTCTAACTCCAGAAAAGATTTCATTCAGTCTTCCACCATTGTTTTGGTTTATTATATTGTTCTAATTGAATCACAAATATTATTTCCAGGAAGAGTTATCAGACATTAACTCTGGAGTATGTACATTTGTCTTAGCAGTTTCTTGCAAAGGGAGGCACAGAACAACTGACCCTTAAATAAAATAAAAATGGCCAAGAACAATCATTACATGGTATTGTTTAAGAAAGATATAGCTATAGTGGCAATCAGCAGGCAATATGGAGCCACCCAGCAACTGAAAGTTAAGAAATAAAACAGTGGGGGTAAAAGAATAGATGAGTTTGGGGAGGGCTGAAACCTTCCTTCACAGCTTAGTCAAAGAGGCAGTTATTTAATCCTCAGTAGTAAAAATAACTAGAAAGTTGAGGAACGAGGAAGAATGGGTGAAAATGAGGAGGGGTTTATCCAGCTTGCTAGAATCTAGATCCATGCATATCTGAGTCCGGCCCTCACTGTACCATGTTCCACTCCCTGCAACCCCCCTTAATCCCTCCAGCTTTCACAGTCCCTCTCTCTACAAATGCTTCCTACGTTCTTGCAGCTCTTTTTTTATGATGTCTAAGAAAACCTTCTCTCAGGGAAGCAGCTCTGGATCACTTCTTTGACAAAGGGTTTAATATCTACTTGGTCCAGAGAAATTGTATCTCAAGTCTTTTAATTATGGGGTTAAGAAGTAGATACTGATTTACAAAAATTTACAGGAGCAATTGTGGTAGATTTTTCAGTGGCTGTACAATAGAAAAACAGAAGTGAAAGAAAGGGGACAGAGCCTTTATTAACTCTGAAGACATGGAGAGGATCAATGTCAGGGAGACAGGGGATCCTCTGACCTAAGACAACAGAAGGCTGAGACGTTTTAGATTTTGCTAAGGGCAAAGTTTTGAGGGGAAGGTTCAGTGACATGCGAGGAGCTAACTTGGGATTCCTTGTGTATGTGGGAAAGATATCCAGGTCAGAGATGGGAGAGAAGAAGGAAGTAGTCATTGTGAAGATAAGCTATTGCTTTCAGGAGTCAGCCATGTTGAATTAGGACAAATGATAATTTATTAGTTTGTACTTGGGCTGAAACCTGTCAAACTGAATATGCAAGAAAAGTTCTTTCTAAAGTTATACAAATTTTGGACAATATTCATGGAAAATTTGGGTTGGTCACACATTAACTGTATTTAGGAAAAAAAGTCTTCATGAAACAAGAGACCAGTAGGTGAGGAAAGTATGACAAGATGGCTGTTTGGTAGGATTGTGACTCCCCCCCCCACCTCCCTACTCAGGTAAAGACACACACAGCAGGAGATCACTTGGGCAAGGAAGGCAAAGTAAGTTATATGCTTGATAAAAATATTGAGACAGGGTTAGAAGTGGACTGGGACATACTGGAAGAGAAGCAAGGCTACAGAGGTAGATATAAGCTAAGTATTGTGGGAAAGAAAGAGCTAAAAGTGATATAACAAATACTAGATTGAAGAGCAATCATGAAGGACAGAGTCTTCTTCAAAGGGAGACTGCATGGTGTTTATCAGAAAGGCTAAAATTAAGACTAACCACATCAAATTCGATGGCAAGGATAGAGAGTGTTGCTCTTGCATATCACTGATGAAAGTGACAAACAGCATAAGCCTTCTGAAAAGCACTTTGACAATTCTTTAAACATTTGTCTCCCTTACAACCCAATAATCCTCCTCTAGATACTTGCCCAAGAGAAATGAAAATATATGTTCTCAAAAATCCTTATATGAGAACCAGTCCTAGCCCAGGCCAGGTGAGTGTGTGGGAGAGCTTCCAGCTACCCTGTGCCAGCGGGACCTAAAGGTCCCAGCTCAGGCACAGCATGGGTGAGACCCATTTCCACCCCCTTGGGACCCCTCTCACCACTCCGCAGCACCTCCCCCATCCCACCCGCTGAGTAGGAATTTCTGCCACAGTCCGGGAACCTCCAGATCCAGTCCTAGCCCAGGGCTGGTGAGTGTGTGGGAGAGCTTCCTGCTACCCTGTGCCAGGGGGACCTACCAGTCCTAGCCAGGGGGAGTGTGGGTGAGACTGTCTTTCACCCTTTGGGATGCACCCCACTACTCCATAGAAAACCCCCTCCCGCCCCAACCGCCCAGTAGGAATTTCTGCTGCCTTCCAGGAACCCCCAGATCCAGTCCTAACCCAGGCCCACTGAGTGTGTGGGAGAGCTGCCTTTCCCCCTACTCCACTTTATCTCTTCCAGACTCAGCTCAGGCCTGGCATACAGCCCTGGGGCAAAACCCTGCAGCTGCAATCTCTGCAGAGAGTGTAGGGGACAGAACCATCAAGCTAGACCAAGAGAAGAACATCTTAGCAGAGGGGCACAACAGTTTCGTCCTCAAGGGCAGCAGCAGGAAGGAGCTGAGCACAGCAGCCAGACACAAGCCAGGCACAAATGGATAAATCCAAACTTTGTAGATCTGCACCTGAACTTCAGTGGGTGCTAAGGTTATAACTGCACCAAAGCTCTACAACAAGGGTCAGAAGACAGTGCTACACAAAATAACAACAAGAAGGAACAAAATGCAATCTCAGAACCCAAGCCCACGCTTAACAAGTGCAGAGGACACTAACACAGAACAAATTGGGAATCACACAGCTGAAAGCAATGA
>NDGN011464273.1:0-23740 GCA_002564285.1 Tympanoctomys barrerae
TCTGAGATCTGGGCAGTACTCTAAAGTTAGCAACAGGCGTTAAGATGGAAAGCCAGTAGCTGCTCTCTAGAAAGCAACCTTCAAAACATATTCTCAGAATTTTTTTATTGGTTTCCATTCTGCTATTATTTCTGTTTATTATGTTTTCATTTTTAGCTTGGGACATGCTAGGATGAGACTGTTGCATTACACACTGCCTAATGAAATAAAACATGATTGGAGATGTTATTTCTGGCCAAGTTACTCCCAGAGCTTTGCTTATTTTTGCTTGTTCAATAGGGAAGCCATCAAAAGCAGGATATCCAACACGGACTCCAGAGTTGTCTTAAAATCATAATGTCTTCCTGTTATCCAGAAATGCATTGGAAATTGCTATAAGTTACATCATTCCCTTATAGAAACTAATGCTACATTGTTGACTTTTTTGTTGTTGACTTTTATTTTAAATTTCAAAACACAATTCTTCTGTATTTCCTTTGCTTTCACACAGAGGCAACATGAAAGAAATGAGGTCACTAGCCTTGGCTGGATCAAAGGTGCAGAAGGGTGGAGATGGTAGAGGGTCCAGTGGTAAAAGCTGCACTTATGCCATTACCTGGGTGAGAAAAGAACTAATACTCAGATGTCACCAGGCTAGTAGTTCTAAGAGTCACATTAGCATTGATTAACTGAAGAATCCCATTGGCATCCTCTCAAAATCTCTTCTAGATATCTCATTTTATTATGAACACATATGGGAATCTCAGGTGATTCATGGGTTTTTTTTCCCTTTTCATAAATTATGAAAAAATCATATAACATAAAAGCTATCACTGAACTATTTTTAAGTGTACAGTTAGTGGTATTAACCACATTTACACTGTTACATAATCACCACTACCTTTCATCTCCAGAATTCTTTTGATCATGTAAAACAAAAGTGTTGTACCCATTCAACAGTAAACTTCCCATCCCCATCTTGTGATTGGTAGGATGGAATCTGAGCATCTGGAGGGACAGTGGCACCCACTACCCTGCTTCTGTACATATCACACTGACCTTCAATGCTTTTATTAAACTTGTGTTTCAATTGTTGTGGAGAGGGGACAGGCATCATGATTCACCTGTGACAGCCATCTGGAGACATGCCACAGCAGTTTGCTCCATTTCAGAATGTCCCTAATACCCACTTCATGGTGCCAGTACTTCTCACACCAGTGGCCAACTCTTAGCATCATATAAAAAAGCACCTAATTCCATTATGGCCCCAAGAAGATAAAATAAATGCAAAGTATTGAGGAGTTTACTGTTATCGTTGGCTTTTTATAGCTTCAGGTTGCAAGATGCTTCTATATACATAGCTAAATGTCTTCAATTGTGTTGTAAAGTCATTATTGCCTTCTAATTTATTTCAGTGGGGGGGAGGGGCGGAGTATCCAGAATTAAACTCAAGACCTCACACTTGTGAGACAGGCGCTGCACCACCGAGCTACATCCCTAGCTCTAGAGCTGGCAAGATAGCTTAGTGGACTAAGCACCTACTTAAGCAAGCACAGGAATCAAGTATGATTCCCGGCACCACATGCTGCGCCAGCCCCATCCCTGGGTATGCTGAGCCCACCGAGACAAGGCGTAGTGGTGCTCACCTATAATCCCAGTGCTGGGGAGGCTGGAATCAGGAAGATCACTACTAGTCTAAGCTGCCTAGTGAGACCCTGCACGAAATACATTGGAAAAAAAAAAAATCCCTAGCTCTGTCTTCTTATTTTTCAGAAAGAAGGAAACTGAGTCTGAAAGAGAAAGGAACTTGGCAGAAATCATGCAAAAAGTCAAGTCCTGGTATCCAGTTACCCCAAGGGAACTTTCTGGCCTCATCAGGATCACTAATGGAGCATTCACGAGTGTGCTCACCAGTTCAGCTTTGGCTTCTATTTTGATTTGGTTGGACAAGACTCAAACTTGAATATTCCATTTTGATTTTATTTGGTTATTTGAATTCCTAAAGTCCAAAACTTGCTTAAATATTGTTTCTTCTTTTTTGTTTTAATTCTCTGTTCATAAGTCAATATGTATCTTCATCTTCGCTCCCTTACATAGGGTAGCTGCTTGCTGGTCAGCCACAGAGCCCTGACCGCTCCTTCCAAGTTGTTACTGCTCCTCTCTGACCCTCCTGAGCTTGCCTGCATCTCTGCACTTCCAGCGTACCAGTTAATAAACGTGTCATGTACCACAGCGGTAAAACCTCCTTCTGTTCTTTTTCCTCTTCAGGTTTTCCTTCGCCTCCTTCAGTTTGCATTGGCCTCCTTTTCAGCTCTCAGGATCTTGACAGACACGGTTACTTCAGAGAGACAGATTTTAACATTAGAGGAAAGACTTTGTTATTATCAAAAATAAACGTTTTGTTAACACAAAATGTGTTAGTGTTTTGTCACTGGGCTATGACAAACACAGTTTGAAGGAGAAAAAGTGTCTTTTGGCTCACTGGTAGCAGTGAGTTGTTCACTTTGCCTGGGGCCTAGAAAGCAGAGAGAACTGGAAAGAGGCAGAGAGTGGAAGGGGCTGGAGACAAAAGGCATTCTCCAAAGGCACACCCCCAGGGACCACTCCACCCCCCATGCCCTACCTCCTCACAGCCCATCCAGCTCTGAACTCATCCATGGTTAATCCATGTACGAGGTTAGCACCCAAGCTACATAAGTTTTTGGAGGACATTTCATATATAAACCACAACATTCTCTCTCTTCCTGTTAGCCCTATGGTTTCAACATTGGTCAGCTCAGCATGAGGTTTTCTAGGCTCCACTCCCCCTAAGCTGTCCCTGGAATCTGTGGGGACGCTGTGTGAGCTAGTTCCTCAGCCTCACCACCTCTCTCTTCCTTGGTAGGGACAGATGGTGCACTCAGTGGGGGAGTTATTGAGCAGATGTGAGCATCTATCTTCAGGTTGTGGGGGAGAGGCATAAGGCCTGTCCTCCCAGAAAACATCATACAACCCATTTCTATATCCCAGATCGCTGCATTTAGCAGAGGGCAATCTCACAACTACATTTCAAATGTTATATGGTGTGTGCAGTTCTACAGAGATGTAGAAAATGGAGGTTTTCTGTCTTAGGCCTATCTCACCTACATTGACTTTGTCAGATGCTGTACTTAGAAAAGGGCATTGGAGAAATCATAGAAATCTTCTGACTTTTATACTGAGTCATTTTGAGTTATTTTGAGTCTAGTATTTTCTGAAATCTTTGAAGTGGAATGCATTTTCTTTTTGGTTTCTTATGAGCTATCTTAATTCTCTATACTGAGTAACAGGAAGACTCCTAGTCCTAGCCTTTCATCCACAATGCCTTTCTCTCCTGCAGACTATTCCCTCTCTATATATAATACCCTTCCCTATGTTTCTTTCAGTCTTCAAAGCTCTTTGCAATGTATTAATCTGGTCACCAAAAGCTATGTGGAAACACCTATCTGCAAAGCCCAGTCTAATATTACACAGAAACCACATAACATGATAAATTCTCTATACTAACACTGTTATCTGCTCCCTACTCCCTTCCAAAGGCCAGCACTAAAAACTGTGACTTTGTTTTTCTTGCCCATCACTGGATCCTTGCTACTAAGCCTCCCATTCTTCATGTGTTCCTGGTTCTTTGTTGATTAGCGCTTCCTTCCTCTGTAATAGAAGCTTTGGAGACAGGAAAAATAGCAGCTTCCTGTTCTACTTGTTTATTATGCTTAATTAACTCCTCTATGGCAATTCTATGTTTATTGGCCAGGATAACATTTATATGTTAAAACCTAGTTTGCAACTATGGTGGATTCAGAATATTTACATTAGTTCTGGGTTTTGTGATTTACCCCACACATGATAAAAAGACTTTTTTCTATTCCTCCCAAAAAGCTCACATGCTGTAACTTCTCAGGGATGAAGGACAGTTACATTCCTACTACAGAAGTGAAAGGGTAGATACATAACTGTTGTATCTGTGATCCACATGTATGTATGGCAAGCTAACAGACAAAAGTACAGTGGGCAGACAAGATTTTGAAGTCTAATAAAAACATGGACAGTAATAGCCAAGAATCACATGCTTAAACTATGGGAGATGCATGGTCTTTATACAAACTGGGGTTGAAAGAAGTGATTGGCAGCACACCCAGAGACGCTGGTTGCATGCTGCTGTGCGCCTGTCACATGCTAATCTAGATGGAAATGCAGTAAAAGAGCCTCACCAAGACAGTCTAGTCTATCAGAGTATGTCTCTCTACTGTGAAAGCCACCAGGACCAAGGGTGTCCAGAAGTTAGATAGATGTTACCTCATCCTGAAGGTGGCATCCACAGCCACCAAACTGTGGGTACCTACTACCTCTGTGCCCAGTTGTACTGGTTAAATTCCTCTGACTTCTTAAGTAGAGAAAGCCCAATTTAAAATGGTTTTAGGGTGGTAAAAAGAGTTTATTGGAACAACATGTGAAAGTTAAAGGAAGCTTTCAATTTAGGTACTGGCGAGATTCAGAGGCTTAGCTCCCCTTCCCCAACTCTTAGTTTTGATTTCTTCTGTTGGGTTCCATTATGTTCTTATGTCACAGTTGCAAGGTGGTTGCCAGCAGTTACCTGCCTTTATCTCTTCTTATTAATACTCAGTTGGAAAGGCTGGTTTCTTTCAAGAGTTAAAAAAAAAAAGGAAGTTCTGTACGTGAGTCTGATTCTGACTGAAGCCTGCTACTATCCTGAGCTGTGGCTCGAGACAGGTGTACATGCTGATTTGCCAGACCTGGATGCCACAGCTGTACCTTGAGCCAACCCTAAACTATGTGGGCTGAGGGGAGGTAAAAGTAGATCCTTTAGGAAAGCATGACTTCTATTATCAAATGAAGGAGGACTGGATGCCCATGTAAAACAATAGCTGTGCATTATATCCAACTGTTATATCCAACTCAAATCTCTGTTGCTGCCTCTGTAGAGAGGTTAACAGTTGTATCTGACATATGCAGATTTATTCTAGAAATATATAAGATAAGAAATTCTTACCCTGTTAAGGTATCTCTACCCTCTCCTGGGTGGGTAAGCTCATTTCTGCTTGTTAGTAACTCATGCATAATTTCTCCCCTCCTACAATTCCTGTCATGCTGAGTGGGACTGATGCCTGACCTAGGCTTTTACACTTTTACAACTATGAAAGCATTTAAAAAAAAAGCTGAGCCATAATTGATTTTGAAACATGATGAGTTTAGGGATATAGGGCAAAGATTGACAGTAATTATGTAGAAGTTCAAGATTAGACATGGTGGGACCACTTTGAAGTTTGTGTCCATAAGAATCTGTCCTAGATGTCACATCTTAGCCAAGACTTTACATAAAGTTTCAAGGAGAACAAGAAAATTAAATCCATTTTCTCCTCCCCTGTATCCCAGCTTTGATCTTTTGAACACTTTTGGTAGTGATATCTGTTTTGTTTTGGTTTGGTTTGGTTTTTTTAACTCTTGAATACACTTTGTAGCTCATACTGGCCTGGAACTCCCAACAGCCCTCCTGTATCAGCCTCCTGAGTGCTAGGATTACAGGTGTGCACCACCATACCCAGCCTTAGTAGGTACTTATGAAAAAATTAATTCCAGATTATGTTTCATTCCTTGTGATCTTGTGAAAAAGAAAATCATCCTCCCATTTTCACAACGTATCTGCTTTGGAAGAAAAGTGATTTTGCGATAAATTAACATTAAAAATTCCAGATTGTACTGCAATTGTGTCCCTCACCACCCACTTACCCAAATAGCTCTCTGGCTAGCCCCTGGCATTCATTCAGCCCTCTTGTGCCTAATTTGGGCTTTTCCAGGTAGGCATTAAGACCGCTGAGCTGTTTCCCCAGTCCCTTAATTTGGGCTCTTCCTACCCTTGACAAGGTATGAACACTTTACAGGCTGCTCTAAAAGAATACCACATACCGGGTAATTTGTAAACAATAGAAACTTATCTCTCACAGTTCTGGAGGCTGGAAAGTCCAATCTCAAGGTAAAGGTGATTCTTGTTGCATCATCCTGTGATAGAAGACAGAAAGACAAGACAGTGAAAACAGTAAGAGAGAGCTAATCTCATATTTCAGGAAGCTACTCCTGAAGTAACAAACCCATCAATCCATGCATGGGCTCAGGGCCCTTGTTAAGTGCTCCCTTCTAAAAGGCTCTGCTCTGTTTCACTGGGGATTAATTCCCCAGTGCATGAGCCTTGGGGTACACATTCAGGTCATAACACAGGCCAAGAAAGGAGCCTAGGACTATTGCTTTCCATGCTCCTGGGGTCCAGGGAGCTTCAGTTTCCTTCATCTCTGGAACCCAAAAACTTTAGGAAAAATAGACATCAGAATCTTACCTTTTTGTGCCAGTATTTTGTACTTCTCACTGGGGCTCTTAGCAGTCACCGGACAGGAAGCACCTGTCTAGGTAGGTGGCTTGTGTATCATGCCCTTGCCTTTTAGACACTTCTATGTCTAAGTGTCATCCCCCCATCCTACCATCCCCTCTCCCACCACCAGGACCAAGAACCATCGTTGTCCAGGAAGTACACTTAGGGCCCTGTCAACACCCTCACCCCAGAGAAGGACAGACTCTTGGAAGGCACTGAAGATGGAGTCAGAAGGCAATGCCTGAGTCCTGCACAGTAGTGACTCAAAAAAATGTATTTGGAAAAATATCTTTAGACAAAATGTTGCTATTATATAACTCCTTTCTCTAAATATAGTTGAAAGAATAACTTCTAAGATCACAAGTGAATCAAAATCTAGCCTTTGCAAGACAATTTATATTTAAACATTTTAAAAATTATTTACTTATTTATTTGGTACAAGGTCTCATGATACAGCTCAGACTCATAGTGATCTTTCTGTCTCAGCCTCCCCAGTGTTGGGGTTACAAGCATACATCATCATGTCGGGTTTCAGGGCCAGCACGACACACCCAGGGTTCCCTGGCCAGCATGGCATACAGTACTGGGGATTGAACTCAGGTCCTTGCACTTGCCAGGCAAGTACTTAGACCACGGAGCTATCTTTCCAGCCCTGACAATTTACATTTAATTTGAAATGTTTCTTATCAATCAAATCTATTTGTACTAGCCATAAGTAAGCCAATGGCAGGACAGCTCTAGGGAAGGCATGGTTGAGATCTCAAGAAAGTTACAAAGAGGTAGAAGAGAAGATGCCTTCATGAGCTTGGTGATTGGGAAGAAGAGACATTAGGACAAGATTTATGCTCAGATTTTCAGATTACTATTTGGAGTTTAATTGACTGGAGGATGCCGTCTTTTAAGAAAATTTTGGAGTATTGTTGTATATACAAAGGTTTTCCCTAAATATTGATTTAAAAATTCATGAAAAGTATATGTTCAGAGGCCTAAAGTTTATACAAACAGCCCCAGATAGCAGTGCCAGATGTTATGGCTTTGAGCACTGAATATGAACTGCTTGCATTACAGGCACTGGGGATGCCAACTCAGTCTAGAATCTGGTGATATATCTTCTCTAACAACTGAAGTAGTAAGTGAGGGATGAAATGGGCCTTCCCTGCCAGGAACTTAGAAGTCACCACATAGGTGACAGCAGAAGGTTAGAAAGAATGCAGAAGTTAGGCCAGAAAGAGGGTCAACCTCAGCAAAGGTCCGGAGGTGGGAAGGACTAAGTCCAGCCTCATACTCAAGAAGGTGTCTCTGAAAAGTGGGGTCTCTAAAGTTCAGAGTGGTGGAATGGGCTCAAGCCAGAGAAGGACTTGAGTTACCATGGTGAGAACTCAAAAAATACCCGTGAATTTATTAATTAATCCAAGGTAACAGAGGTATATTTACACTGACTGGAAGGCATTATTTCTGTGAGGTAAGACATCATTTTCCACATTGATGATAGTTATTGAGCATCTACTTTGGATCAAATAATTATTCTTGGTTCTGGGCACATAAGAGTAAGCTAGACCAAAACTCTGATCGCAGGGAGTTTATATTTTAATGTGAGAAGGAGTGATAGACTATAAGAAGCTCAGTAAATGCATGGACAATTAAGATCATCTAAAAAAGCAGTAAGTTACAGAATGATAGAAAATAACCTGGAGGAGCAGGAAGATTACTTTAGATAGGGTGGTCAGAGGGATCTTATAGGAGGTGACACCATCACTCTAAAGTTGTGAATGAATATGGAACACAGACTTATTCCTACAATCAAGGTCCAAGGTGACCCAGCAGTATCAAACTATACCTTTACTTCCAGGCCTGGAGGTACTTTCTTGGGGCAGAAGCTGATTCTACAAAGATATCCCACATCACTAAGACCAGCTGGCTGGCTTTAGCCTACCCCATCACCCTGCTATAATTATCTGCTTTCTTATCTGTAAAAGAATGAGAATGGATCAGTTCTTTTCCGTTCCTCTGAGCTCTAGCGTTCTGTGATTCTGCAGAATGTTTTCATGGAATGACTTCACAGAATATTTTGTGTTCAGAGTGGTGAATGGGCTCAGAAAAGTTACCAGAAGCATTGTAGATGGGCCACTCAATACACATAACTTTCCTTGAGCTTAGGACTGGGGTGACAGGCAAGTCATAGTGTGTGACCACTAGGCTCTGGCTCTTGGCTGATAGAGCGTGCTGGTACTTAGCAGCTGCACCTCTTTTTTTCGTGCGCTATCTCCTGTTCCAGAAACTGGAGGTTGGTTTCTTTTCCTGATCATATTTCCAGGTTTCTGTGCAGCTAAGCTTCTGAAAGGGAGTTAGAGTCTGTAAAATAGATTTTCTTGGTAGAGATTTGGAAGGACTGTTTCTTGCTGCTGGCTAACATTGGGCTAGACAAGCTGCGTCCTTCTGCAAGAGCTGCTTCCCTGTGGCACAGAGGAGGGTGGGGAGTGTGGCTTCCAGATCCCCAGGCTCAGCAGGAACACAGGTTTTTAACTGCAGCCTTTGCAGCACAGTGCAGCTTCCTCATTTTTCTAGCTGAAAGAGGAGGCATCTGTCCAGGAGCAGAGCTTCTCTATAAGGCTTTTCTTGAGCACCTCAAGCCCTCCTATACATCGCATAAGCCTCTAACTCCTTGTAGAATACCTGCTTTAGAAGCCGGGGAAGTGTGCCTTTCTGTTACAGGAGCCCTTCCTAATGGCGGCCCTAACTGGTGTTCAGAGAAGCTCTTTCAGACCTTGGCTATTAAAGCTTTATACATGTTACCTACAACTTTATTGGCAAATAAGCAGAAGACCCATAGTTCCCAAGAATCACAGCTCCCTACATAAAAGATCTCTCTCCCTTTGCACACTCCCTGATGGTCAGGAATCCCTTGACTACAGCCAAAAATACCATAGAGTTCAGGCATTTTCAGATTAGAACTATTTACTCTGCATTTAGGTGTGCTACTGGATACATGGATTAGTAACCAGAATTAATTTGTAACATAAAAATGAGAAATGCCACTGTCTTGACAAATAAATATTGGAGATGTAAAACACACACACATAATATATAATATTATATATATATATATATATATATACATACTAGAGAGTAATTTTGCTCTTTTTCCCTTTCTTTTTTGAGGAAAACCATTGGTTTTAACCTAGTACTTATCCAAAGAGAGCTTAAGTTGACTTGTCTATTTTAATAGTCTCTATGTTGGCTTCTTTCCTGAAGATTCTGAATGCAGCTATAATATACTAAGATTTTACAAAATTTTAAAATACATGCCAGCATGCTTGGTACATATTGTACCAAGGTTCATCTCATCCACTGAAGTTTCAGTCTAAAGAGAAAGCGTAGAAGAGAAAAGCAAACAGTTAAGCAGGCCTGGCTAGAGGCCTGCACAGTGCGGCATTCAAATAAGATGCATCTAAATGCCTGACATTATTTTCCCCTCAAAACACCTCTTCATCCCATTTCCATACCTAAGGATGCTCTACTGGAAAGGAACCTGTGTTTCATCATTAAATAGGGCTAACGGCACTAAGAATACAAAGTTTCCATGACAGGTAGCTTTGGGTCAAACGTCTCAAAATTAAACGGTAAATGAAAAGGAAGGAAAACAAAACAGGAAGAAAATGTCCCTCAACAATTGAACCTAAAACATTGGCTGAGGATTGGGGGACTTTAGGGCTATTAGCACAGCAAGGCTTTATTCTGGATTTGGGCAGAAAATCAGTCACAAAAAAAAGACTTCAATTAGCTCGAATTACTATCTTCTTTTCTCCTATTATTTTTCTCTCTTTTCTCCAATTCTATAGTTTGGTTTATTTTTTTATAAAACCAAAGAACAAAACTTATTGCCTGCTTGCTTGGTAT
Source organism: Tympanoctomys barrerae (assembly GCA_002564285.1). Lineage (NCBI taxonomy): Eukaryota > Metazoa > Chordata > Mammalia > Rodentia > Octodontidae > Tympanoctomys > Tympanoctomys barrerae. The sequence continues at coordinate 10,277 of NDGN011464273.1, forward strand.
CCCCTCTGTCTCTACAGGCAGATCCAGAACCACAGAAGACATCTTCCAGCCAGAAGGTGGAAGCCACTGTTCCACTTCCCTCACGCTCTCCTCATCTATATGAGAGCAACCCAATGGTCACCTAAGAACAGAGCTGGGATCTGCTCCTCATCCTGATGGACCAGGCTCAGCACAAAAGAGCACTGATCTGAAAAGAAGTGCTAAGCCAAGTCATGCTCCATCTGCCTCTCCACTCTGAATCTCTTTCAGCAGACAGATCTATTGATCAGGTACCAGGAATTTTCTCAGACTGCTTTAGGTCACTACAGGACATGCAGCAGAAAAGCAGAACACTAATAGAGGCATCTGCAGTGACACAGGCAGAATCACCTCTGCAGGTTCATAGGCAGCTGCAACTTCTCACATAAAGCCGCATCATACATTCATTCACTGAATTATTTTCCGGGCAAAGTTTCTCTCCTGGCTGAGAACCTACCAGAGGTCATAGCAAGAAATGAAGGAAGCCTTGGAAAGAAAGATCTCATTGGAAAGCCACAGTGATGGTTTATGGGTCCTAAGCCACCTATAGAGGGGCTTAAATATGTCATTCCCTTGGCAGTAATTTCTATACTTTAAAAAAATTTTAAGTGGATGCCAAATGAATTCAGAAAAAAATGCTGAGACCTTACAATTTCTAACTATGGCTACATTTTATCTAACTTTACTAAAAGTGCCAGCAAATAGAAGTAGGAACATCCATGACATACTTCCTGACTTGCACAGTTCTCATAAGAAGTTGTTTACTGGCAGCTTCTGACTCAGGGGCAGACTGTCGGGGGGCTGGGACAGGAAAGGGGAGAGAGACAATGCCTGCTATAAACTCTACCACACAGCACCGGCATCAGGAAAGATTTCAATAGAGCAAATAATAATCTTGAGCTAAGAAACCTTGACATAGAGCCTCTGAAATCAAGGTCTCTGGAAATTTCAGACAGGAAATGTTCTGTATTTGGTGTGACTTCTTTTGGCACAGGGTTTGAAAATTGAAATCAAATGCAGCACAATCAGGAAACTTCTAGGCAATTTCAAATAAGTACAGTCATAATTCACCTCTAGTCAAACACTGTGAGATTTTAATAAGAGCAACAGGAAAAGTTCTAGAAGGAAAGAGCACTCCTAACTTCCATTGTTCTGCCAACACTCCTCAAAAGGAATTTTTTTCTCCCCCAGTTGCAAAGTGGGTGTCTGATGATCAGAACATGAGAAAAGGTAAATCATATTCTTTTTTTCCAGCAAAGGTGCAATTATTTAGTTCTTACATAATTCTGGATGCATGATATGCAAATGTGTGAGGGTTGTGTAGCGCAGCGGATTTGAGCTTACTCAGTCTCCTACCCAAGGACAGTACCTGGAAACCATCCATAAAGTGAGGGAAGACTCCTCTGGGCCCAGTCTCTTCTTAGCTTTGACACGGGCTTGCCAAATATATTGTGCAAATTCCTTAACCTCTTTCTGTCTCCCACAGGCATCTGTAAAATGGGATGGGAGTAGCGCTTCAGAAACTATGTATGTATGCTTTGGAAACTGCGTAAGACTCAGTCAGCATTGCTATAAAAGTACATAAACTTTTCCAAATGGGCTCTACTGTCCACAAAATTTTGTACATACAAAATATGATGATAACAACACCCCACACACCCAAGTGTAAATAGGATTGTGACCCAAAACCAACTATGTTTAAGACTGCTTCCACTCTTAAAAGTTTTAGAATTTCATATTATGATGACAAACACTAGAATTTTGAGTGAACAATAACAATAAGGTGTAGGAAAGTGGTACAGGGTAGAGATTTTTCTATTTTACACCTTTTAAATTAGAAATAATGATAGACTCCTAAGAAGTTACAAAAATAGTATGGAGAGGTCCTGCATCTCCTCCCCCACCTTCCCGCAATTGTAACATCTTATGTAATTACAGAACATTCTCAAAGCCAGGAAACGGACAATGGCCCCATACTACTAACTAGATTCAGACCGCACTGGGATTAAAACAGTTGTTAAACAATTTGGATACTGCCAGAGATCATTTGAGTCATTGCATGACATTCATTCTTGGAGGTGACATGCTGTAAGGAATTTGAGCCCACTCTCATCAGACCTGTATATTTTGGCAAATGATTTAATGTCACAAAGCCTCAGTTTGTTCATCTGTAAAACAGAAATAACATCAAGTACAGTACATTGTTATGAGGAAACATCTCAAGTCTGGCAAGTAGCATATATTAGGAATCTAAAATTCTCATTCCCTTTATTCCTTCATAAGTTCCTGGAGTTTTGGAGCACCCCCAGCTACCCTCGGCTAGTCAGCCTGCCTCTTGACCAGGATGGTGATTTTCTTCAAGCTAATCTTGCTTCTGATAACCAATGTCCCTGGTAAAGGACTTCCTCAAAAGATTTGAAGTGAGAAGTTTCAACTCTGGGATGGGCTTCCTTCCTCTCCTCTTAGAAGCAGCCTTTTACCAGAAAGTGACCATCTTGCTGCAGAAGCCATCCTCTGCCCAGCCTTCTAGCTGGTCTGGACTTTTTGCCCCCATGAGCTGGCACCAAAGCTAAAGGTGGGAGTACAAGTGGCCTCTCATCCTCTGCTTTCAAAGCAAGCCCTGGAATGAGTCAGGCAGTCCATGATTGCACAAGGTTTCCTTCTGCCTGTCTGACTACCTGCCTCCTGGGGCAGGTGTGCAATTTGCACAAATTGTAGGACTAGCCCTGAGGGTGACAATGAAGCCCACACAGGATACTCCATCTCCTAATTCTTACTGTGTAGCACAATTCTTACTGTGTAGCACTGTGTAGAAAGGCACTCGTCCAGTCCTTCAGATGTGAGGTTAGAATGACTTCTATTAGAATCTTGGCTCTGGCACGGACCATCTATGTGTTTGGGGACAAATTTCTTATTACTCCGTAGTCTCGATTTTCTCATCTGTGAATGGGGCTAATGATCACTACATTGTAGATACTGTGAATACAAATAAAGATTTTAAACGTTAGACCTGAAACTTCTCTTGGTCCCATCTGTGCCTTTCTTATAAAATCTTGTTTTAAGGGACCCACTCCATTCTGGGCGTCTGATTATGTCTGACATCTAATCAGATCCCTCCTCCTTGACCATTCCCAGGACTTCTCACCACTTGGGCCTGCCCTCAGCAGGAAACCTTTTAGGTAGTTGAAGCCAGAACCAGTCCACGTTCCTCTCCTCTAATTATCTATCCACTGCTTCCCGCTGGCCAGCCTCCGCGGTAGAAATTCCCGCCTGCTCTCGCTATTTTTGGATTCAGCCCAATCTCTACCCACTCCTGCAGTTATCTACACCTACCACAATAAAGTCTTACTGTACATTATCAAATGCCATTGAATATATATTTTTTCTTTAACAAAATAAAGTAAAACAAAGACTGGGAAAACATACTTTCAGGGCCCCTTAATGAACAAAACTTTCCTCCCTACCCTAACCTACTGACAGCCAAGCACAGTTCAGGTTCTGCGGGCCTACCGCAGTCTATGCAGGGTTAGGGATTCCAGTCCTTACAGCCACTTTGGGGACACAGGATGGTGACAGCATCCCTGCAGGATGGTATTGCACTGAGGAGCTGAGGAAGGTCACATCCTCCACAGGACTGCTTCTAGTAGACCACGGACGCGCAGGTGACCAGGCGTGACCTGAACCCTCAGAGGTGTCCAGCTCTCGGAGCGCCACCTCTGGGCGGGCGCCACCTCTCGTGGAAGGGGCGCGGACTCGGCGACCCGGCGCTTTGGCGTGGGGGCGCGCGGGAGCGAGGGGCGTGGCGGGTCCCGGGCTCGGCGGCCGCCAGGTGGCACCAGGGGCCGCGAGGCGCTCTCTTGGGCCGGCGCGGGGCAGGAAGGGGTTAAGCCGCCGCGAGCCCCGCGCTCCTCGGGGAAGCCCGGCCGGGCGCGGAGGAGGGCGGCGGGCCCGCGGAGAGCGCCATGCAGGGAGGCGCGGCGCCCGGCCGCCCGTGAGCCGCCCGAGCAGCCGCTCGCGGCCCGGGCGCGGAGATGAGCAGGTCCGCGGCGCTGCTGCTCTGCTTGCTGGGCTGCCATGTCTGGAAGGCGGTGACCAAGACGCTGCGGGAGCCGGGGCCCGGAGGCGCCCAAGGTCGGTGGGCGGCGGCGGCGGCGGGAGCTTTGTGTCGCGGGGCCTGTGCAGCCCCGGCCTGCAGCCCGCGGCGCTCCGAGCTGGCAGGCGAGGCTCGGGGGGCGACAGGGCGCGGCGGGGTGCGCCAAGGTCCTACCCTCTGCGCCGCGGCGCTACGCGCGGCTTGGTTTCCGGGGTTCCCGCACCCCGCGTCCAGCCCCGGCCGCGTCCCTGCACCGGCGCCAAGCGGCGCACGACTCTTTTGTTGTGGCAGGGACCGGGCGGCCGCCGCCCCGGTGCCCCCTCTGTCCTGGGACTTGGAGTCCGTGGCTGCCGCCCTCCACCCGCCTGCCACAGTTTGGGAAAGTTTCGGGGTCCCCTGCCCAGTCCCTCTCCGGTGTCTTTCCCAGACCCCTAGGGATTTGCTCAGTGGCCTAGGAATCAGGGTGAGAGGAGAAAGGATTGGAACCGGGAGGCCCAGATCACTTAGAAAAAATCATTTCCATGCTTGTGCGTCGCCAGCTCGTGCCTTTTGTCTAATCTTTGGCCCCTGCAAATCAGCTTTCCAGGCGTGGAGGAGCGTGGTCGCCTCTGAGAATGGCCACCAGCCTGTCTTTTGTTTTGTTTTTACGTCAGAATTTATTTGAGGGAACCCCGTAGCTTCCTTGGCGTGCTTTTGTGGGGACAAAACCGAGTGTTTCTGCGTTGCTGGGCTTCTCAGAATAGGAATTGAGGCCCGTACACGAGCATCCGCATCAACCCAGGGCGCCACTTTCCCGGGGCCCTTGGGCCTAGCGGGCGGGTCAGCCCAGAGGCCGCCCCCTGCAGCCACGTGCACCCCGGATTCCTGGCAGGAAGGTGTGCGTCCTGCAAAGTTGACCCCACACAATGAATGGAGGAGGAGCGGGCCATCCGCAGCCTCCTACTGGGATCCTGCCTTAGGTTTTTCATCTACTGACCAGTTCCAGGGATCAGAGACTCCTGGACAGCCACACCGATGTTGTGACAGGGAGAGGAGGCTCTGGCGACAATCTGAGTTTAGTTTATTATCTACATGTTAAGGAAAGGCTCTCATAACCAACACTTGCTGAATTGTGTAGAAGCATGGCTTCTATAGGTCTATATGACCGACATGGATTGTGTGTACATTTAATAAGGTATATGTATGGAAATGAGTTGTTGACAAGGTACAAAAAGACCCATATGTCTCCTTATGTAGGAAATAGATGTCTATGACATTAGATCATCGGGGTTGAATTGTAGTGGCCTTAGTGTTTACCCTACTGCTTTTGAATGTTTTTAATGAATATGATATTTGTGTCTCAGTGAGGCCATTATTTTCAAAGAGCAGATTGAATTTTTTGTGTTGCACTTGAAATAGCAATATAGAGGAACACCTAGTAGATGTACTTATAAAATAGAGAAAGGCATGACCTCAATTTAAAGACAAAATCGTAAGAAAACCTATGAGATCAAAGATTAGATTTAATTGAGCTCTTGCTGCTAAAGCCCCCCAAATTGAATAGCCGGTAAAATGGCAGTGAAGTGATTAACCTGTGAGCATATTTATGTTATAGCTAGGAGTATTTTAGTATGTAATATGACTTGGATGGAAAAACAAGTATGGTGGAATATTGCTCCCCTTGGATTGCATACTTGGTTTGTTATTTAGACTGAGGATGGCTTTTAAGGTGTTAAACCCAGGGGCTGAATCCAAAGTCTGGGTCTTAACTACCTGGCATTAGTATTTTCAGCTACTTTTGTTGCTAAGGAAATAATTTCTCTGTTGACATTCAAGGTTGTCTTTAGCCTAGTGAGCTTGGCAAAGCATCTTGACTTGTCACTGTCTTCTAGTTTTTTAATTTGTACCTTTTCTGTGATCCTCTATTTTTATACCAAGGAGTCAAATACTGTACTTGGTTTTATGTCGCATTTTCCACAGCAGATTGTCCATTTTCTTTGCACGTAGGTGGGGCTCAGATAGTGCTGAATGGGTGATAATACATATACCATAATGTAATGTGAAGTTGTGAATATTGCATATATTTTTAAGAAGAAAAGTTCAAGCTGGGTGTGATGGTATGCATCTGCAGTCTTGGAACTCTGGAAGGGTGAAGCAGGAGAATCTCAAGTTTGAGCTCAGTGTGGGCAACCTAGTGACTTAACAAGAAATCTCAAAAGAAAAAAAGGGGGGGCTGGGGAGATGGCTCAGTGGAATAAGCGCTTCCCTGGCAAGCGCAAGGGCCTGAGTTCAATCCCCAGTTCCGCCAAAAAAAAAATAAAAAAATAAAAGGGTAGGGATGTAGATCAGGGCAGAGGCCCTGAGTTTAATCCTCAGGGCTACAAAAAATGAAATAAAAATAAATAAATAAGAAGAATTCAATGTTTACTTCATCCAAACCCTAATTTTTTGAATTTTAGTTTTATTGTGGAAGAGACATACTTTTGGACAGACATTACACACACATTGTACACTAACAGCATTTGGAAATAACTGAGGAAAAACTAGAGACCTCAGGCACACAGAAATCATACACTGTAGTGTTCCACCTAAATTTGTGGGATTCGATGGTCCCTTCTTTGTGAAATGAATCTGTATTATACCATCTGGGAAAACTAACATCTGCAAGATTTCTTGGAATATTTTACTGTTTATCTATACAAGATAAAATGTAAGGTTGGCTTCAGATTCTTTTATTGTAGCTGCTCTGATTTGGCAAAGTGATTTGCAGCATAACAGTTGGTCATGTTTCATGTCATTGGTCTGAAGCAGGAACTAGTGCCAGAGGAGGTGGGGGTGTTTTTATGACCTGTTTCTCTGAAATACTTAGTATCTAACTTTTTATGAGAATTTTAGATGAACAGTAGTATTCAAAACTATTGACTAACTGGCTTTTTGTGCCACTTACCAAACTGCATGTGGCTACTGGATCAAAGGGGGCTCGCTGTCCTGGAAGAGCAGTAGGCTGTGCAGATGTACTTTGTAGGGATGAGTTTTTGAAGCCCAACATTCTGTTTATGTGTCAGAAAAAAAGGCTAGTGCTAGGTGAAGGACTTCATGCTTAGAATTCTGTTGTATGATCTTTATTTTTTTGCTGTTATCTAAAGTAAGGTGTTTTGAAATGATGTACTAACTTTTTGTGCATCTAAGAAAAATTGTGGTATGTTGTTTGAGTGAATAGCTTGGCTGCCTCTCTTCTCTCCAAAAGGTCTGTTCTTTGCCAAACTCAAACATCAGTTATTAGACCTCTGTGATCATCCAAAAGTCTAAAGCAGTGGATGGAAGGGTTTTGAAAGGGTTGGTTGACAAGCATGGCTTCTGCTGACATTGTACTAAACACATAACCTCTACAACTCATGGGCTAGAATCCTGGGGGAATTAGACTTGAGAACACTGGGCTAAATTACAAGGCAAATGTGACATCTTCGAAGAGGCAACAGCAGTTTCTAGGGGATTTCTGCAGTCTTCGAAATGACTTCATTTTTGTCTTTGTGAGATGGGGATCTCACAGTGTTACCCATACTGACCTTGAACTCCTAGGTTTGAGTAATCATCTGGCCTCAGCCTCTTTAGCTGGGACCATAGGGGTGGTCAGTTTATAAGTTATATTTGTGTCATACTTATTCTGTAATACTTTGTAACTTCTAGGTTATTGGCTTAAAAACCTAACCAAAAGAAGGAAAATTTTACGTGGATTTCTAACCTTGCAAATAAAGATGATTTCTCAGTTTGTGTATTTATTTTGAACAAATGATGTATCTGTATAAAGCAAATCCTGCAATGGTATCATTGTTGGTAAATAATAGGTAACTTGAGTAACTATTAGTAAGAAACATGTGGAACTAAATTGGACAACATGTGTAATACTGTACACTTAAGGAAAATTTGCAAAGAAACATTTCAGAGATTTATATGGAAGAGTTTGTCTTATATACTTTTTGTGAAGCATGTTTAATGGAAATTATACCTATCAATGCTGTTATAATTTGATCAGGTTATAGAGGAATACTGAAAACAAATCATTTGATTTTGCCAACTACTTTAGGACTTTTAAAAACCACAGTTGTAGCTAAATTATCTTGTTTCAGCAAACATGTAGCTGTATTTCAAAATTAAGCTTCAGGAAAAAAAAATAAAATTAAGCTTCAGGACTCTAAATAGATCCGTTCATTGTATGAAATAATTTTTTAAAAAGAAATTCTACAGTGTGAACCAATACATGCCTTACATTAATGACTATTACATTTATAAAGTCAGACTTGTAAATAGCAAATAATTAAGGCACTTATCCACTTTAGAAAGGGTTTTCTCGTGAGTGATTTTAAAATAAACAATTTGGTCAATATATTTAAGATAATTCCATCTTCCTCTGATCAAGCAAGTTTCATTTGTGAACTTTTCTTTCTCCTAAATTCAAGTGAGTCTGCAAAAATGCATTTTCTTTCACTTATTCATTACAGAATTTATAACTTCTTACAGACTATAGTAATTAGCTCTACTATGTGGTTGACTTTCTGTTAGCTGGTATCTTAGCTCTATTTCTTTATACCAAATACACTACTAGACACTTTGTTTCAATATACCAGAATTACCCTAAGTTCCTCATTTTCTGTCCTTCTCCAGCCAACATATCTTAACTCAAAATTTTAGTGTCTCCTTGGTAGATCCTTTTTCTCCCTTGCAATACACAGATCAATACTGGGGATTGAACTCAAGGCCTTTACCTTGAGCTACACCCCCTCTTTATTTTTAAATTTTGAGACAGGGTCTCACCAAATTGGTAAATTGCCCAGGCTGGGTCAAAGTTATAATTCTCCTGCCTCAGCCTCACAGAGCAATAAGCAATAATTTTACAAATGCATTTATATAGTGTGTTTTAGTGCCAGAAGGATTTCTTAGGGACCGAGTTTATTTTAGTTGTTCCAATGACAAGGAAACCTAGGCCAAGAGAAATAAGCTGAGTAGAGGTAATATACTCTGCAGACACAGACCCTGCAAGAGATACCAGGATGGCTCCAAAGATATCCACATCCTAATCCCCAGATCCTGTGATTATGATAATCTCCATGGCAGAAGAGACTTAAGAATTTTAAGATGGGAAGATCACTTGGGATTATTTGGGTGGGTCCAACATAATCACAGGGATCCTCATAAAAGGAAAGCAGGAGAATGGACTCAACCTTCTGGGAAAGTCCAAGCCAGTGGGTGATTGAAGATACCCCACTGGCTGCCTGAGGAGAGGACAGAGTCAAGTGTTGAGTCCTGAGGAATGAGTTCTGCTCTAGAGGATGGGAAGGAAGGCAGTGATTCTCCCATACAACCACAGAAGAAACACAGCTTTCCTAGAATCTTGAATCTAACCTAATATGACTGATTTTGGTTTTCTGGGCTGCAGGACATAAGATAGTATATCCATGTTATTTTAAGGCACTGAGCTGCAGTGGTTATTATTGCAGCAACAGGAGGCTAATACAGATCCTCATGCTTAGGAACTGTGGAAGGAAACACTGCGTAGTCAAGGTAATGGTATAATATGGGGCATCTTTTGGAGCCAAGATACTGAAGATGACCATTTGGAGAAATGCTTAGAGTTCTTGAATCTGGTTGGCAGAATTCTTCCAAAATGGAAGCATGGTGGAATCCTCTGGAAATCTATCCAGGACACATCTCGCCATCACAAGAATAACTATTTTCTGCCAAGTAGGATCAGTGAGTTGCTGCTTCTCCTTTGTTCAAAAGCAAGGTAAGTCAAGTCTGCTGTGTTCCTTCCAGAGTTGAAGTTCATCCTTGCAGGGAGAACATGGTAGCCTTTGAAACTCTTTTGTCAAAAGCCTCTTTTAGAAATCTTACTTGCCTACAACTTTAGTTGTAATTTTTTATTGAAAAAGTGGGTTAGTGAGCTTTCCGTTGCCATGACAAAATGTTAGTAATAGTTGACTTTTACAGGAGGAAGCTTGATTTGGGCCCCTGGTTTCAGAGGTTTTGGTGCAGTATTGCTTGACTGGTAGGGAGCTTGTGGGAGAAGAGAGCTGCACACTTCATGTCTGCCAGAAAGCAGAGAGAAAATTCACCCTTACAGTAGAATCCCTCATTCTAAACCCTTCAGCTGTGATGTACCCATGGCTAATCCATAGTCAAAGTCCGAATCATTGCAATCCAGTCACCTCCCAATGGTGCCATCTCTGGTCACTGCTGTTTTGAGAACCAAACTTTTAACACCTAAGCTTTTAGAGACTATTCAGATTGAAAACATAACAGATTTAACTGTTAGTCACCAAGTGAGGTAGAGGAAAGTTGCAGTCTTGTCACCTGGACCCTCAGTACCTTGAAATATTAAATTTGAATGGCAACCCGGTTTTCTCAGAGATGTTTCACACTATCTTTGATATTTTGCCACTTATGCTAGGCAGTGGAGCCTCTTTGGTTCCAGGGATGCACCATTTGAGCACTTGAAGAAATCCTCCTGCTGGCCAGAGCAGGACCAGTGTAGAACAAGTGTCCAAACTGAACTATTTATTTATTTATTTATGTTTTTTGAGACAGGATCTCACTATGCAGCTCAGGATGGCCTGGAGGTCACTGTGTAATCCAGGGTTCTCTTGAGCTCACAATGATCCTCCTGCCTCAGCCTCCTGAGTACTACAATTATAGGCAAGTGCCTCCATGCCAAGCTGTACTGTACCTTTTAAAGAGCATAAGGACAGTGCACTTGCTTTGCCTCCTGCAGTTTCCCTCTTGGTGAGAGGTTCAGTGTAACCCAGAGAGGGGACCTAAATGACACTGGAGAGGGTCTCAGAGCAACAGCTAAAGGGATCACTGGTAATTTGATGGAGTAGTATGGGATTCAGACCTCACACCCTGGAGAAGGAGAAAGATGATGATGTCCGCGGCCTTAGTCTTCACCCCAGGAATTAACCTCTAGGACAGAGAGAAGCTCGGAGCTTCCCCATTCCTGGACTTTGACCAAAGGGGTGGGGGAAGTGGTTAGTGGGAAAGGGAGAGAATCACCTAGTTGTAGTACTTTAAGACTTGGTATCCTACACATTAATGTATTACATCACATCCCCCAAGTATTATTCATTCATTACTCTCAATTTCTTCTACTACTTAGACCATCCTCCTAGAGAGCTTATCTTTCTCTCTTTGTTTCGTTCTGTTCTTTTGGCGCAGGCTCACTTCCACATTATCTCTGCTTAAAGCCATTTCATATTTCTCTCCTACAGAAAAAAAAAATGTTTAGTATGTCCCATGTCCCCAAAGTATGAAATCTAATGTGCTAAGTATGGTCTTCCCAGACCCCCTGCTTCTCTCAAGTGCATATCTGTCCCAACTTTACCTTTTATTCTTCTACAGTAGAACGTTCTTCCATCACTATGAAAATGGTCACTGTACCATCTCACTTCTACAGCTTTGTTTTTTTCTGCTCTTGAAATCAAGTTCCCGTTGAGCACTTGCTGTGTGAAGACAGTGTGCCAAATGCTTATCAGATGCAAAGGCAGTCTGTGTGGGAGAGGCAATACACTTTTGTGTAAGCTGATGATTTAGGGGTCTTTACTCCTAATATTTTAAAATCCAATTGGAAAACAATCTTTTTTAAAAGGTAAAGAAGGACATCACAAAAGTCATTTTTATGTAATTTCTCAAAGCCCATGAGTAAGATAAAAGCCACCAATGTCTGTAACTGTAAGTCCAGCTATCGGTTGTCTGTAATGTTTAGTCCAAGGATTTACCCACAGGGACACAGGGAATTTTGTTCCTGAGAGCATAGGCATGTACCATGTCACTGCATTCTCGTACAATGGGAGAGTTGAATTGAAGAGGTATGTTTTGGAAATCAGATGTTTAAGCTGCCTACAGCATAGATTGGGTGGTACTGAAGCTAAAGCCATTAGAAACTCATTGGTAGCAAAGTTTTTTCACATTGTATAATCTGAGTAGAAAGATATGATTATCAAATACAAAGTTAAGATTCATTAAATATTTTGAACCTTCACTGTTTTTATAGTATAAAAAAGACATGCACAAATGTGAAAACTGGCAAGATCTTTTGAAATGGTGGAAAGTAGCAAATAGCAGAGGAAAAGATGGTCAGCAAGATTACAAGTGAGCATTGCATTTTTTCTAAAAACTTATTTTGTTTTGTTATTGTGCATATCTTGTTTTAAACTGTATTCCACAGGAATAAAGAAGTATAAATTTAATGAGGAAAAAAATCGAACTATTTTCAAGTCAAAGTAATATTTTCAGTTTTCTGGACTGAATATTTTGAACTCAGAATTAAAATAGAAAAACAGTTCAATTTGTAGTGGGGAAAAGATTTATTTGTTTTTTATTTATTTTTTAAATGTATTTAGTACGGGGATCAACAGAGTCTCACTACACAGATCTGACTTGTAGTGATCCTCCTGTTTTCAGCCTCCTAAACCCTGGGATTACAAGTGCACACCACACCCAGGCTCAGCATGCCCAGGGGGCGGGGCCTGCACACCTCACAGGTGATGGAACTCCTGGGCCCACATCTGCCTAAGCAGAAGATTTAATCCACTGAGCGATCTGGCTGGCCCATTATTTGTTTGTTTTCAGTCAGAGTTTCACTGTGCAGTTCAGGCTGACCTTAAATTCACTTTGTAGCTACAACTGGCCTTAGATTGGAAGCAGTCTTCTTGTTTCAGCCTCCCAAGTGCTGGGATTACAAGCTTTGCCCAACAGAGGAAAGATTTTTAATGGCATTTTGGCAGAGCTAAATGAAACACACTGAACATGTTGATTAAAAGTGTCTTTAGTCAATAAGATGATTCATATTAGTGCTCAGCTTCAATAGGTGAAGTTTACTCTCTGCCTCTATGTTGATAGAGTGTAGTTGTGGTCTGGTTCATTGGGTCCACAAACACAGTTCATATCATTACTCTTGGAAAGAAAGGTCAACAAAGTGTTCTCTAGTGGAAACTTATTTCAACAGAGAGAATTTAAACACATGCACATTGTCAATATTTTATAAATAACATTAATTTTAACAATTACTTATTATAATATTTTGTTAATAATTTAGACAAGAACTTTTCTGGGCCATTGGTTAAACTTTCTTATGAGATAAAAGTAAAAAGAGGGCTTGCAACATTTAGATCCAAAAATTAAAAAAAAAAATTAGATCCAAATATAAGTCCAATTAAATAAAAAAAATTCTTTATGGGCAGTAATTAGAGTAGTAACAAAGCTACAGAATGAGACAAACTCATTTATTTCTTAAACCAGTGGGAAAAAGATCTTTTAGGTCAACAGAAATGCTCATCCATCAGGCCTGCCAAATCCCCCCCTCCCCCCAGGCATGCTGAGAC
>NDGN011464273.1:23747-36516 GCA_002564285.1 Tympanoctomys barrerae
CACGCCTGTAATCCCAGCACTTGGGAGGCTGTGAACAGGAAAATCACTATGAGTATGATCTAGTAGTGAGACCCTGAATACCCTGCAGACTCTTCCCTAAAATACAGAATAATTAATTAATTAATTAATTAATTAAATAAAATGCTCACCCAATAAAGAATGAATAGAAACCAAGCAGGGTCATCTGTGGCTATAATCTCAGCACTCTGTGAAGCTGACTCAAAAAGGTTGTAAGTTCAGGCTCAACTGGGACAGTTTAGTACTAGATTTAGCAATATCCTTTCTCAAAATGAAAAAAGTGAAAGAGGAGCTGGGATGTAGATCAGTGTAAACCCTAGGTTTAGCCCCAGTACTGAAAAAAAAAAAATTAATGAGTTTAAAGTATGACTTTAACCAAGCTGTTATTTTTGGCTGTCCTTTTTTGCAGAACCGGGGATTGAACTCAGGCCCTTGTGCTTGCTAGGGAAGCACTTATTCCACTGAGCCATCCCCCTGGTCCTGATGAAGGCCCAGGTTCTAGAGAGGGCTTAGGACACAATCTTGCTGTTGTGAGCTGGCCTGGTCTGAGGAGCTGGATTCAAGGTTGCTGTTGGCTCCCTGGATGCATTTGCAGGAGGGTGTGAAATGAGGTCCTCAGGTGTATGCTGCCTGTGCCTCCTGGCAGTGCAGGGCTTTCCATGCAGCCCCAGACAAGAGCCTCTTTGTGTCCAGAAGAGCTGCACTGAGTCCACAGGTGGGAGATTCTAGGAAATATTTGCTTTAATGATGACAGCTAATTGGTTGCTTTGAAGTCTTGTTTGTGAAAAATGGTCTGAGGCATAGAGAAAGAACACCCAGGGAAGCATGTAGAGAGGTCTGGATACTCTAAGAATCATAGTGTTAGTTTTCCAGAAGGCCTTAACAAAACACCATACTGTGTCCCAGCTTTCCAGGGACCCACATTTGGGCATTGTATGGCTCTGCTGAGGCTTTGCTTGCTGCTCCTTGAGGCCAGTATCAAAGCACCAGCTGGGCCTTGTGCCTTTCTGGGAGGTCCTAGGAAGAGTCCACTTGCAGCCAGTCAGCATCTAATTCCTCGCAGATTCAGCACTGAGACACCTTGTTCAGCTGTCACCAAGAGCCATTCTTGGCTCCATGAAGCCACTTGCAATCTTTGTCACCTTGTGCCTTCTAATGCTAAACCAGCATGTGAAGCCCCCTCCCCACTCAGATCAGATCACTCTGATTTCCTCTTCAGCTGTGTCTCTGGCCATCCCCAGAGAAAACTCCTCGGTTTAGGGTTCCTATGATAAGACTGGATCTACCAGAAAATCTAGGACAACCTCCCTGTGATTTTAATGACTTCTGTAGTCCCTTTGCCTATATTCACAGGTTACAGGAGTGAGGACCTGAGCACTCCACCAGAAGCAGCCCCCAAATGGAAGATGTGTTGTACCCACTATAGCCATGCCTTCCATGGGGACCGAGAGGAGGAGAAGGGAGGCTGCCAAGGGTGCTCTTGGCAATTCTCAAGCAAGGTTGCAGGCTGGCAACTTCTTGCCACTTACTACCCTAAGAATTTAGAACCTAGGATGGGCACATATTAGGAAAAAAAAATAAGGGAGCTCATGTAATACCAAAGGCTATCTGTAAAGTGCTGGGCATAAAGTTGAAGTTTTGTACTTTGATCCTTAAAGTCTAGGAGTGAAGTTTATTTAGAGAACTGAGTTTTAAAATTTTCCAGGGGCTGGGGAGATGGCTCAGTGGAATAAGTGCCTTCTCTGGCAAGTGCAAGGGCCTGAGTTCAATCCCCAGTTCCGCCAATAAATAAATAAGTAAAATTTTCCAATGTAAGAATATTTATAATATTTCTGTTACATTTAATGTTGTGTGCTCCATCTTGTCTAAGAGAATAGCTGTGTTCCCCCAGATAAGAATACAAAACTATGCAAAACAACTTGATGGATTATTTTATTTCACCTTCACATGAATCCTTTGAGGTGTAAGTACTGTTCTCATTTTATGGAAGAGGAATGTTGGTCACAAAGAAGGGAAACGACTTTCCCAAAGTCACACAATGAAGGACAGAGCTCTGTATCACAGTGGGCTTTGTCCTCAGACTGTGCTGCTTTGACTTGGGGGATTTCGCGTCACTTTGGTCATTGTGGCATTTTGTCAGTATAAATAAGGGACTTGTAATCATTCCGGTCATTTTTCATGAAGAAAGGCAAACATGTCCCTTGTGTGGTCCCTGTTTGTCTGTGACCCTTGGAAAGAGACATTGAGCGGCTATTTACTGAGCATGTCCTCAAAGCAAAGCCTGGTACTTGGAGCTATGTGTGGGATCCAGATGTGTGAAAGAAACTGAAGTGCACACAGATAATCCTGGTGAGCTCTTAGGGAGGTCAGAGAGAGCAGGGCAGGATTTGGGGCTACACCTGCTGGCTCCGGTTGAAAGTGCGTTAGTGTTTGCAGACTGTTTACACAGGAGAAACCTCTTGGAACTTCGCAGTTGGTGAGTTGGGCTCAGAAGAGATTTGTCCCCATTCCCCATTCAGCAAATCTTTGTCCCTGTTCAGGGCCAACCACTGTGTTGACTTTTCTATCATAGATGAGTTTTTGTTTTTGTTTGTAGAATTCCATATAAATGGGATCAGGTGGATTTTCTCAGTATGGTAGTTTGCCTCTCTTTGTAATGCTGAGTAGTTTTTTACAGAATGACTATTGCAGGTTGTATCTGTTCTTCTATTAATGGACACTAAAGTTGTTTCTACTTTGAGCTATTTATACATATAGTTTCTATGAATATTACAATATCTCTGTGCATATATATTCCATTTTTTCTTGAGAAAATACCTACAAGTATAATTGCTGGGTGTCAGGGTAGGTAAGTGTTTGGTTTCATCAGAAACTAGTAGAACTTTTTCCAAAGTAGTTGTATCTTTCTGTTTCCCACCAAAATGTGTAAGATTCTTCTCTTGTTCCATTTTCTCATCAGCATTTGGTGTTGCCTTTTTAATTTTAGCCATTTTGAGGACAGATTTATTTATACATACATCAGATGAAAATATATAGTGCTTATATTCTGCTTTCCAGGCATAAATGTCTTGAGTTCTTAAAGAGTGTTGAAGCATTTTTAGGAATCAAAATTGAACTTTCATTACCTAGTTATGTTTATTTTCAACATCTTAATACAAATTGTTTTTATTTCATTAGTTCTATCACATCAAGTTACCATAATTACTATCCCACTTAATCACTTACCTGTTAGATAAGCTATGATACAGATGTGTGTGTACACATGAGCGTGTACACACTTATGCATGCATGTGTTTGCACCTGTGTGTACTTGCAGCTGAGATAGAAAAGAAGAAAAAGAGAAAATAGCCTTTCCACTGAGGTCATGTGCAAAGCTTGAGGTGATATGCAACTCTCTGGATGCCAGCTCCTTGCTTTAAAGGCAACCCAAGTGCACATGCCACTTGAAAGGTAAAGGTGTTGATATGTTCAAAAAAGCCAGGATCTCTGAATGCCTAAGCAGCTTCTAGAAGTTACTTGGGACATTGTATTAATAACCCTGTGAGTCACCACTGCACTGAATCAATTCCTCAAAATATTCTAATGGCATTAAAATAATAAAGTTCCAAACATGTCCATTGTAGAAGTGAGAAAATTTAAGTCAGTATGGGGCGTTCCAGGAGATTGTCTGCTGGGAACAGTTAAAGGCTCGAGATTTAAATAGCTGTGCCCAAAAAGTTAGACAGGGTGGGACTGCTGCCTTACTTCTCTAGCAGCGGTGCCTTTCATAGAACAAGCGTGTGGTACCAGTGTGACTTGCCACACTGCAGTAGCAGGAGCTGCAGCTCACTCTCCTTATGTCAAGTGTTCTTAGAGAATGAACTATACAGCAGACTGGGGACTTCCCGTGGCCTCGCTCCCCAGGCTTCTTCCTGAGACTGCATTGCCTGGAGAGTACTACTGGCCTGTACCTTTGCAGACCTCTGAGAGCTCAGTGAGGAGTGTGAAGGTACCCCACACAGATGTGGCAGTGGTTTGCTCACTGAAGTTGATTTTGACAGCATGTGAATGAGAGGGTCATGCTGCCAGGTGTAACCCTACTCTTGCTTACTCTTGCTCGGTCGGCACACACCTGGACTGTCCAGTGTCAACAGCATTAATTCTGAATCACTATCACCATGTGGAACGAAGAATACAGTTGGCCTTTCTGATGAGTACACTTGGCCATGTGTGAATTTAATGGAACTGAGCTATTTCAGCCATCTGCATTTAGGATGAAAGCAGCAAGCTTAGGATACAGTGTCACATGGTTTCTCTTATATGAGAAAACCAAATTATAAATAAATAGCACAATAAAAATAGAAGTAGGGAGATACATCTTTCTCAAATGGCAAGGGGATTAGGAGATGAAGGAAGGGAAGAGCGATGGCATGAAAAAAGGAACTAGGAGGTGTTATGTCCATGTACTAACTCCACACAAGGAAAGTAAACACTATGTACTGCGAGCATGGACTAATATGAAATAAATGATTTTTTTAAAAAGAAGTATGTTGGAGTGTGGTCTCTCTCTTTACAGTTCTATTTCTTTTCTTTTGAGCCCTGTCCTAAGTTTTCTATTTCAGAACTGCCTGGTTTTTTCTTTTTCTTTTTTAGAAACTTCCCATGTGTACATCTTAGTACCCTTTTAGTGGAAATGTGTTCTCCACACCCTTTTCTGGCTTCTTTGAATTCTGCATAGGCAAATGGAAGTAGTGACACAAACAGCCTTTCTGTTGTGTATATTAAAATAGATACTTTATAAAAGGAGAGGGGTTTTTTCATAGTTAGGACACTTGCTGTGGTGGTCATGACGCATACTCTTAAGTCACATTCCTTCTTGTAGGTCCCACATTAATGTCGGGTTTAATGGAACAGGAGAAAGTTGTGCTCTTGGATGATTCTGGGCTTGGTGAGCGATCTATTATTGTGTCAGTGTGTCTGATATTAAGAAAATCTGTGACTATTCCAGGTTGGAAAATAAAACATTATTAGGTAAATGCAAGTATTTTATTCTGAATATTATAATTCAAAAGAGCAGTTTCTGCTCCTGAGAGGTGGCATGAAGAAATGGCTTGTGTTGGATGGCCTTTGGGATTTAAAGCATTCCCAGGGAGTCAGAGACTGGAGGTGATGGGAATTTTGATGGCATCTTCAAAACCTGGTCTTTCGCTTGAGCTTGGCAGGGCGCCTCTTGTCACCTCCCATCTCTTTCTCCGTGTTTCTGCTATGTCGAGGCATATGGTGAAGGCATAGAATAATCAACTGGTGAGGGCGGAGGATGTGATGTCTGCAGTCTGCTCAAGTTTGCAGTCCATCTGCTGGGGCACAGGGAACCCTTTCCAGAAGCAGCGCTGCTCCAGGCCCTGTGTCCACTTTTTGTCCAAACCGCGCTGGAATGGCCGTAGCAAGATTAAGTCTCCCCACTCTGGATGGCTTTGATGAACACACAGTGTGAATACTCCAACATACTTTTATGGATACATTGTTTTTCTTTTATTATAAATTGAAACACTGCCTAGTGAAAATGAAACTCAGGGTGGCCCTTTCAGCTCATTCCTCTCTTGGAAGAAAGAGCAAACTATATGAGGGGCTTTTAGTACACATTTTTAATTTTCTTTAGAATTTATTTTTGTATGAAAATTAGGCTTTTAGCTGGATTTAATATTGATAAAAAGGCTCTCATGTATTTTGTCAGCTACTCTTTTGGAACACATTTTTTTTTCCTCCAGCTTTGAATCTCATTTGTCCTTTAAAATTTTTTAAACAAAATCACTGTTTTCATTGTTAGGGTGATACTTTCAATGTCTTGATGGAAATCTATTAGATACAGCATTAAGTATTAAAGTTAGGCATTCTAAATCAGTCATAAAGTACCTCATAGATACTAAGTAAACACAAGAGAGAAGTCACAGGCCTCTGGACCAGGGATTTAGTTATGTGTAATCATTAGATAAAATGTTAATTGATAGGACTGATTCCTGCTCAAATCTCAACCTATCTAAATTGAGACTCCTTAGATTCCACATGAGGGAAGGGCTGGCAAGACTTGAAGTTGATTTATCCCTCTGCTAGCTTCTTTCAGACGGGGTCTCTTTATCCGTCTATCTGTCCATCCAAAAGTCTCCGCCTTCCTTATTTTTTCACCACTGAGATGTTGATACCATTGTTACGAATGTGCGTGGTCTTTCACAGATTTTCAAGTGCTTTTGGATCCATGTTCTGTTTTTCTCCTCATAATCCTGAGAAGTATGCAGGAGAGGTATGATTCCTTCTCATAAATGAAAAACATGTGACTGGAAGTGGCTGACAGAGCTTGGAGGCGGTGATCCGCAGCCCACTCCCTGGCTCATAGTGATTCCTGCACCCAGCTCTTGTCAGAACAGCCCAGGTCTTGAGCAGCGGTTCCTGCAGCTCCTAGCACGGTGCACACATGGGCAAGGAGGTGAGCACGGGGCGATGGCCCCCGCCCTGGGGATACAATGAGACTTGGGCTGTGTTTTCCAGGAACCAAGGCTCCCTGGGGAATAAATGAGATAAATGAGAGCGGGAGCCTAGTGCTACAGGTGAGAGCGCCCCCTGCAGGGAAGGTGAGGCAGGGTTTGCAGGAAGGGGTATTTGTGCTGGGTGGGGTTGGAAGGCAATGGATCCTTGCGAGGAGACCAGACATAGGCCACTCGCTGTGTGTGGGAATTGTAACCTGGGAATAAGAGTCATGATGTTATCTGCAACCAAGATGCCCAAGTTTTAAGTATTTGGAAAAAGAGCATTTATTTATTATTTTTTCTGTGTGTGTGTATGTGTGTGTATATTTATTTGTGTGTGTGTACTGTCAATCATAGAGCAGCTGGTGAACTCTTGCCTCTTGCTATAGGAGGGCGTAATGAGTAGTAGGTGTTATTCTAGGCCTGTGAACTGGTTGCTGTGTCTGATCTTCCTCTCAAATTATTATAAATTCTCCTTCCCCCTTCCATTTTTCTGCTTGGTTGATTAATCTTCAACCAGACTTTCCAACATCAAAGGATCTGGCCTTTCCAGCCTGACTTTCTTCAACTCTGGCTGCCTCTACTAATCTCATGTAATTTATTTAGAATGCAGGTAGTTGTCTTTGTAACTGACCTCTGTTGCTTGCTTTCCTCAATCTTGTTCTTGCTTTTTCAGTCAAGTTAACCGAAACATGCCCACAGCACAGCAAGCAAAGTGGTATGAAAGGTTCAACCCCTTTAAAGTCAATCTCGGAAGAGGAAGAAAGAAACTGTGGAAATTGTTCACGAAGCCACTTGTGCTCAGACCTTAGTTTATGTAAGGGTTATCAAATGTGCAGTGTTTATCTTCCTGAGCCCTAGAGCTGTTCAAGATAAGGACCTGTGGTTCAGTTTCTTAGTGATAGAGTGGGAACAACTTAGTTCTGAGTGGAAGAGGCCCCTGGGGAGGTTTTCATGGGCACCCCCCCCCCCAAGTGCAGGCCTCTTCTGGCCATCAGGAATGCGTTGGAGGCTCCTTTAATTCTCTTGCTGAGGAAGAAAGTGAGAGGAAAGGTGTTACAAAGAGAACCCAAATTTAAATGCTGTTTATTCATTCATTCATGGGTATTTATCAAGCCCTCTTATTTGTCAGGCAGTAAAAAAGAAACCTGGAAGATCACTATGAGCCTGAGCTATGTAGTGAGACCCTGAACATCAACAACAAAAAGAAACCCATGATTCCTGCCTTTTGACTTTGCAATTTGTGGCATGTGGTAAAGCATTCAATTTGCAAGATTGTTCTTCCACATGGAAAAATATGTGCTCAGTCCTATGGAAGAACACCTGTCTACAGATGTGACTGTGTGTGCTTCTAACTATGTGCCGCTTTTCTTCCTTTCTTTTCTTTTTTTTTTGTGGTACCAGGGATTGAACTCAGGACCTTACACTTCCTAGGCGGGTGCTTATTCTACTGAGCTATGTGCCGCTTTTCTTTATTTATTTTTGGGGAGGTGGAACCAGGGATTGAACTCAGGCCTTTGCGCTTGCCAGGGAAGCGCTTAATCCATTGAGCCATCTCCCAGGCCCATGTGCCACTTTTCTTGATAATGCTCTAAGAAACTTTCTAGCCACTGCAGAAACCGAGGATCACTAACACATCAGTTAACAGCTACCATGAAACTGAAAAAGTTACACAATCATATCTCATGTTGAATGTGGAAAATATTTTGTTTTTCCTCACACACTGTTATGTAAAGAATTTAGGGCTGAGGATATAGCTCAGTGGCACAGCAGCTGTCTGGCAAGCACAAGGTGGTGAGTTCAATTCCCAGTACCCAAAACTATAAATTAATTAATTAAAGCTAACACAGCTAGATGTAGTGACATGAAGCCAAACTGCTTTAAAGAATTAAGGCTTATGGATAAAGAAAAGGAAAACAGCTTTGGTGTTCTACAGAAAAGGTAAATAAAGCAGAAAAATGTTACGAATTGTAAGGTAGCGTGGTGAAAGTAGCCACTGTATGGCTGCCCTCAGCAACTCGCTTGTTCTCACACTATCTCTGCACCAGGCAACAATACAGACAGCTGGTCTTGCTCTTCCTCCCACCTTGTTTCCAGCTCCTGTGGGCTGTGAGTCACCTAGTGATCCTGGAAAATGCAGGCTCAGGCTGCGCAAGTCTGGTGTGGTCCCTGGAGATGCTGCTGCTCTTAGCAAGTTGCCACGTGGACCACACTTGAGGCAGCTACTTGCTGCCTTGTGGAGATAGCAGAGACAGACCAGGTTGGATCCAGGAAGTGTTCCCCAGCTTCTGGCTTCCCTCATCTGTCCTTAGGTTGCTGCTGCTCCTACCAGCAGGCTAGCATGCCATTCCTTTTACCTTAGACTTTTTCTTTATTTTTTTCTTTTATTTTACTTTATTGTACTGGGAATTGAACCCATGGCCTGCTTTAGGTCTTTTTTTGTCCTGAATGGAAGGGGGTCGGCACGTAGAGGCAGTGGGATTCCCCAGTGACCTGTTAGAAATTCGTCACCCAGGAAATGCTTCACTGCCTGCAGAGTGCCTCAGGACTTCAGTGGAACCTTTAAAATAATCATCTCTGGGAGCCTTTGTCTTCAGTGTGTGTTTTTAAGTGACTTTAAGTGACGTCAAGTCCTTTCTTTCTGTCCCATGTGGTTTTCCTACCTCAACACCTTTGGTAAAAGAGCCAGGTGAAAGCTGGAGTGCTCAGAAGTGGGTTCCACACCACCTGGACAGTGGCCTCTGCCTGGCATCGGGGTGTGGGAAAGGGCATGGGGTGTTGGGGAGATGTGGTTGAGCAAAGACACTGGTGAGTGCTTGCCCCTACCATTGGGACTGTCTTCCATTCAGCAGCTGTGTAATCACCACCGCCTGCCCAGGGTTCCATCCTTTTTATACAGATCCTGAGGCTTCCCCCATGCCTCTGAAACAGCCCTCTTGGACCCATGGTGCTTCCACTTAACAAATACCTTTCTTTACCTTACTGGTGAAGTTGCTGTCTACACTTAGTCTTTTCACTGGTTCACCCCAGATCCAAGCCTTAACCCTGTGCTGTTTGTCCTCTGCTCCCAGCGCTCCCTTTTCCCCAAATCCAATAGACAGTTTAAGGCCTGCTTTCTTCCTCTGGCTGCTCTGTTGTGGTTGTTCTCCTCTCATTGCTGCCTTCCTTAATCTTCTTTGGGTCCTTCCTGTCCTCAGCCTCCTAATCTTTATTTATTTATTTTTTGGCAGAACTGGGGATTGAACTCAGGCCCTTGCACTTGCCAGGGAAGTGCTTATTCTACTGAGCCGTCTCCCCAGCCCTAGCCTCCTAGTCTTTAGAGGAGAAAGCAGCTCAGCTGCCATCTCTGGCCCCCAGGACATCCTTTTTTCAGTGGACTTGTAGATCTGTCCCCAGTCCAGATCTGTCCTCAGATGCCTTGCCTGTGTGGGTCCAGGACTGTGTCCTGCCCTGCTTCCTCCTTGGGGTGCTGTTGGTTGACAGAACCATTCTCACTTTTCTTATAGCATAGGAAGTCATCCCTTTCAGGAGGCCATCTGTGGCGCTCCCATCCAAGGTCTGGGGGCTTTCTTCGCTTTTTTTTTTTTTTCCTGGATCTTGTTCTATATGCTGAAGGTACAGCAGAGTCTGCCACAGGATACTTCCTGCCTGCTTTGCCATTGTTCATGTATCTTAAGGTATCATCTGTTCTCCCCAGGGCCAGAGCTGCCCCTCACCCATCTGGTCCTCAGCAGTGTGTGTTAAAAGCAAATCTTATAGTGCCATTTCTTTCCTTTTCTTCTCTCCCTCTTCTATTGTGTCTTTTCTCCACCTCTCCCAGGAGCAACACACAGGAAATACAACTTCATAACTACAAGAGTAGATTAGATTGATCAGATTTCATCGTCGGGTTTGGTCTGTGCGCAGAGTTTGTTTAAGTGTTTGGTGTGATTGTGATGCGAGGGGTGGGTTGAATGCTTCCTTTGTTTGATGGATGTGCTCAGCTGTGGCCAGCAACAAAAGCTTCCTTTGTGTTGCGTCTTTTGTTAAGGGCTGGAAAACTCAGTTCCTTGAAAAGTCATGATGGAGGACTAGTCTGCTTATGAGATGATGCCTGTGAATATAAAGCATTTTATTGGGTAGTAAACATGTGATTTGCAAATGTTTTTATTTTGTGATATTGTCATCCCTTTTCCTGAAATAAAGTAACAAAGTCTCCAAAAGCACAAGACCACAAAGTTAGACTGTGTCTCTGGTCCTTAGGCCTGCCAGATACAGTATGGGACACTCAATGAAGTTTGCATTTCAGGTATGCGATGAATAAAAAAATGTTGGTGCTGTCTCATTGAGCCATGCCCCTGAGTCCAAATAGATTTTTAGTGCATGTCCCAAATACTGTACAAGATTATTTTATTGTACCGACCTATTATTTTTTATTTGTCTGAAGGTCAAACATAACTGGGCATTCTGTATTTTGATCCCTGAATCTAGACACACAGATTACTGGCTGAAGACAGTTGCTGTGACTTATGGTTTTTAGCTCTTGACTTGCAGTCACAGTGATATTTCACAAAGCGAGGGGCCAGTGTTCCAACAAACGACTGTCTTTGCCATCTTTAGTCCCAACCTTAAATAAGCTCCACCATAAACCAGAGGAGCTTTGAGAAGAAGGTTCCCTCTTTCACTGCATCTATTTCAGGGTGCAGGTCTGATAGTAATTGTTTTAAAGTGGCACAGTAGGAGAGATGAAATCTCAAATGGAAGCCCAGTCTTCATCCCTGAGGTTTCGTTCACATGTGGAGAAATGAATGTCTTAGATACATCCAGCTGAGTTCAGCTCTAGTTTATTGACCATCATCAGGCTACTGGTTAGACCACAGAACCCCACTAAGCAAGGGTGAGCAAATCTGCCCTGTTCCTAAGAGTCTTGAAAGTGACTCCCAGGATGGCATGACCTGTTTCTAGGGTTTGTGGCCCCAGTTAAAGTGTCTCCAGGTGCCCCAGGGACCTCCTGCATCCTACTCCTGGGTTGCTAATTAAAGATACAGATTCCTGGATCTTGCCTACCACAGAGCTGTCTGATCAGAATCTCTGGCTTCTGGGATCAGTCTCTGGAATTGCAATGCAGCACTGTGGCGAGGGCTGCCTGCTGTGCTGGCATTGTGTTTGCTCCCAGCTAGAAAGGGGCCTTCATGAGCACATGAGCCTGGCCCTCCCTTTCTGTGGGGAAGTGGGGTCTGACCTCTTGCCCTTTGCATGGAGGTCTCTTCCCCTGGGATGGGTCTGAGAGTAGTGTAGGCATCCTCAGAAGTCCCATGTTCCTCTGTGGGTCTCCAGCCCTGGGCACTAGCTGAAAACTAGGGCTCAGCTGTCCTGGTCCCAGTAGTGGGATGGGATTACTTTTCCCTTTTTGATACTTTCTTCCTGTTGCTCTGAAGAAAGATTTATTTTTTACTTTGAACAGAATATTTTACATTAAACTGATAAGGACAGGTTGCCTCTGACTTACAAAGGTTTGACTTCAAAAATTTTCAACTTTATAATAGTGGAAGCTATATACATTTAGTAGATATTGTTGTACTTTGAATTTGGAATTTTAATCTTCTTCCAGGCTAGCACCATGCAGGGCAATAACTCTCACAATGCCTAACTGTAAGCTGATGTCAGTGTGGTGAGTACATTTAAGGTATTTGAGGCTAAGCGCTGATGTTTGGTAGTTAAGTGTCCTGAATGCATTTTCCACTTATGACATGTTCAACTCATGCTGGTTTTGTCAGGACATAATCCCAGTGTGAATTAAAGAGTTTCTATAATTTCCTATATCTTATCAGAAATCTTCATTGCATTGTAGAGCTAAGTACACAGTGACTATTGCCAACAGTTGGAAAGAATATGAGGAGACTCTTGCATAACATTTTGAAAATTTATATTATGAAGTCCCTTTATACTTTGTTTGCTTGAATTTCATAATGATTTAGACAAATAGTGGCCCCTAAAGTGTTTTCTACAGTGGATTAAAACAGGACTTTTAAACACATTAGTAGCATAGAACAAAAGTTCTAAAATAGGATTTTTGTAAGCCAAGCAAAAATGTTTTGATACTAAAAATGGAATATTTGGGGAACCTTCTCCAGTTCATACTAGAAAGTCTCATAGCTTAAAACTTTTCCTCTTAGGGTTTTCTAGTCCATGCTGTTTGACTGTACTGGAAATTATATAGATAGATAGATAGATAGATAGATAGATAGATAGATAGATATAGATATAGATAT
>NDGN011464276.1:0-26619 GCA_002564285.1 Tympanoctomys barrerae
TAAGCATTCTAAATAAACCAACAGTAAAGGACATTGAAGATGTAATTAAAAATCTACTGGGACTTTGGGAAGAAGGAACTCTTTTCCTCTGCTGGTGGGAGTGTGGACTAGTGCAATCACTGTGAAAATCTGTGTGGAGATTCCTTAAAAAAAAAAAACTAGGATTATAGTTCTCATTCAACCCAGCTATCCCCCTTCTAGGTATCTTCCTAGAAGAATTAAAAACATGATCTTATGTCACTATATGTCCACCCATATTTATAGCAGCACAACTTGTCATAACTAAATCTTGGAAAAAATAAATGCCTATCAACCAAGGAATGGATAAAAAAAAGATGTATTTTTTTATATAACAGAACACTACTCAGTTACACAAAGGGAAACAACTAGAGACTTTCATAGGTATATGGATACAACTCAATACCATACTCATAAGTGAAAGAAATCAGACTCACATGTGTAAACATCATATTGTCTCACTAGGGTGACAAACTTAGAGTCAACAAAACCCAAAAAGTATAATTGGAAATAGGATGGAGCCGGGGGTTCAATCCCCAGGCCTGCTGTGCCGGCCCCACCCCTGGGGCATGCTAAAATGGCAATTGAGATTGGGTGTGGTGGCACACACCTGTAATCCCAGATCTCGGGAGGCTGTAAACAGGCAGATCACTATGAATCTGATCTAGTAGTGAGATCCTGAACACCCTGTAGACCTTTCCCTAAAATATAAATAAATAGTATATAAAATAGTAAAAACAAAAACCCCACACATTAAAAATGATACAGAAATAAGAATTGGACAGTGGTTGTTCTATTACATGTTGTTGTGAAAATAGTTGCTTAGATTACCAAACATAAGCATGCAAAATTGGTTTTAAAATGTTATAAGAAATTAAAAAAGAAGGTCTGGGGAGATGGCTCAGTAGGGTAAATGCTTACCTGGCAAGTGCAACCGTCTGAGTCCAATCCCTGGTTCTGCAAATAAATAAATAAAATAAAAAATAAAAAGGAAAAGGAAAAACAGCATTAACTGTTCTTTTCAGTAGAGCAATAGAAATCGCAGTACAGTTATCCGAACCATCCTGTATACCTACATAAATACATCTTTTTCCTTTCTTTCTTTTTTCTTTTGTACTTTTCTTATCTCAGTATTTCATTTTCTTTGAGCAGATTCTTTCTCTTTCACAGGGTCTCTTGTACCTTTCAGATTTGAGTTACTCTTTCAGGTTCTTACACTAGTGAGACAATATGATATCTGCTTATGCGGTTCTGATTTATATCACTTACACGTATGGTCTCTAGTTGCATCCATTTACCTATAAAAGCCTCAACTTTATCCTTTTACATTTTCTGATAATTCTCCATTGTTTAAAAATGCCACATCTTCTTTATCCAACACACAGGCAAAGGGCATTTGGGTTGTTTCCAAAATTTAGCTATGACAAATGACCCTGCTGTAACATGGGTGCACATATATTGCTGTGATACGATGTTTTCAATCCTTTTGGAAAAATATCTTGGAGGGGAACAGCTGGCTTGAATGGGACTTCCAAACCTAGCTTTTTGAGGATTTGCCACACTGATTTCCATAGTGGTTGTATCAGTCTGCACGTCCACCGACAGTGGAGGAAGGTTCCTTTTCCCCAAAGCCCTTCCGGCATATGTTATGGGTTGACTTCTTGATGGTAGACATTCTCTCTGGGGTAAAATGGAATCTCACTTTTGTTTCAACTTGCATTTCTTGAATGATCAATGTCACTGAATATTTTTTCATATATTTATTTGCCATTTGCATTTCTTCATCTGAGAAGTATATACACATCTCAGATGCCCATCTTTGAATTGGGTCTTTGAATTTTGGGAGTCTGATTTTTTTAAAAAAAAAATTTTATGTTCTAAATAGACGTCTTTTGTCTAAGGGACAGTTGGCTGTAATTTTTTTCAATTTGTAGATTTTCCTTTTACTCTGCTGGTAATTTCTTTTGACATGCAGAAACTTTTTAAAAAGATGAGATCCTAATTGTTGATTCTTTGAAGTATTTCCCACACAATTTGGTTTTTGTTCATAAACTCTGTACCTACCCCTATGTATTTAAGATTTCTACCTACTTTCTCCTTCAGACAATTTAGTTTCTGCTTTAACATTTAAATTTTTTACCTATTTTGACTTTAGTATACTGCATGGTGATAGACATGGGTCTAACTTGAGTCTTCAGCATGTAGAAAGCCAGATTTTCCAGCACCATCTGTTAAAGGGGCTACCTTTCTTCCAGTGAACATGTTTGGCCCCTTTGTCAGAGATAAAGTGGCTGAGCATGTTTGCAGTTGTGTCTGCATCTTCTAATCTGTTCTATTGATATTCAGGTCTATTTTTGCCGCTACCAGGCTGATTTTATTGCAATAGTTTTGTAGCATAATTTCAAGTCAGGAATTGTAATGCCTCCTGCCTTTCCTCTGTTGCTCAGGATTGTTTTTGCTATTCTAGGTCTCTTCTTGTTCTGAACGAATTTTCAGGATGTTGTCACTAGATCTGCCAAATATACTAATGATATCTAATCAGGATTGCATTGAATCTGTATAACAATTTTGGGAATATGACCATTTTCACAATGTTGTTTCTTTCTATCCAGGGCCAAGGAATATCTTTCCATTTTCTGAAATCCTCTTCAATCTTTTTTTCAGAGTACTATGATTTTCATTATATAAATCTTTTACTTCCTTTGGGAGATTGACTCCTCCTAAGTATTTCAATTTTTTGTGGTGTTACTGTAAAAGGTGTGATTTCTCTAATTTCCGTCTCAGTGTATTTATTGTTTGTGTACAGAAATGCTGGAAACTGCATTCTTAAATGAAATAAATCAGACATAAATGTGTGAATATCTCATTATTTCTCTGGTATAAGAAACCAAAGGTGTAAGATCCCAAATGTGTAATAAGCTTTGTGAAATAGGAAGAAAATTTTCAAATGGGGAGGAGAACAAGGTATAGGGAAGGGGGTAAGGAAAGGAAAAGAAAAAGGAGAAAAGAAGGAAAGTAAAAACAGTTTTTGAAAATAAGAAGGGGGAGGGGGTTAAAGGAGAGTAAGAGAATGGAAAAATATCAAGTTATATCACATACAGTAAAAAATTCTCTATGATGAATGTGATCATTTTATATACATAGAATGCACCAATAAAGGTAACTAATGAAAATACACGAGTCTATAATCCTACCACATAGTGCACTGCCAAAAACCAAATGGGTTGATAGACAGTACAAGGGCATTGCTGCTTCTGAGCACCTTGCAGAGCCTCACTGTGGAGACCAAATGCTATCCCACAGGATGTGGTGTCTGCATAAAGCTGGTGGTTATTCGCTGCTTTGTACCTAAGAGATGGGTTATACGTGTCTGAAGCCAAAGGGCATCATTGGAAATGATTCTATAGGCCACCTGGGGTCTTTGTGCTTCTCAGTCCTGCAGCTGTATACTTTCTGGTTCTGCAGGCCCAGCTTTCCAGGAGAGGTCTTTCTTCTAGAAGACATAAGGAAAATCCCATTGAACACTGGTTTTATGATCATTTGGGGGCACCTCATTCTAATAACACCAGCGAGCTAAGAAAATTGTTATGGACCACGGCATAATTGACCTCAGTCATTGACAGGGAGGTTGGGTTACTTCTTCATCAAAAGTACACAAAGAATATTTTTGTTACTAACCTTATTTACTTTTTTGGGGGCACCTTTAGTTTTTCTAACATCCAAACTTAAGTGTAAATTCAACCTCAGCAACCCCAGCCTGATAAAGGTATGTTTGTTTGCAAAGATCTCAGACTCCAGAGGTATGAGGATCTGCAAAGCAAGTCACCTAGATTAGCACAAATGCCAACCAAGGGGGAATGAATGCACAATAAGTGGTAGAGGAGAAGATAATCAGTGGGAGTTATAGCCTTGCAGTTACATGCAGTGCTTGGGATTGTGTTTTGATCTACTCATATTTATTTTGCAGCTTTCTTAGAATTTTTAAATGATATAAACTCGGAGAGAAGTTATACCTGAAAGGAGGGAACTTAGAGCAAGAATTAAAAGGATCCGAGCAGTGCGAGAGGTGGATGGTGTGGTGTTGCTGTCCTGCTCAGATCCACCTAAGCAAGGTGCGCTTAACTCACAGCTGCTGGGAAGCTGGATGGCTGCTTGCTCCTCTGGAGCTTTGCCTTTAGCTAAGTGGGAGCTTTCCTTCTAGAGAGTTGATTCTCTTTCTCTGAACTCTAATACAACTCTAATATAAGGTGGGATCAATTCTATGGTGCAATCCTTGCTCTGGAGCCCCCTGTGCAATCAGTTGTAATCACATGTTGCTTGGCTTCCACGTCGGCCCTAGACTTTTGCAATTATAGCTATTACATAATACAATGATTAGTCAATAGCTAAAATGAAAAGGAGAGACCAAGCCATCTTCCCTACTCTGCATTCCTTGTTCTTCTTTTCCTACCATTTCCCCCACAGATCTCCATAGAATAATCCTTATCACGGGCTTTGTTTCCAGAGAATCTGACCCAGGATGAGGTATAAGGCAAATATCCTAGAATACTAATGACTTATTAATTCTCAGTCCAACTAGGTATAATCAAAGGATTTCTCAGTAAGAGATGCTAGACAGACGCACATGTATATCAGTGGGGAAGCAAGCCAACTTCTACTCCTCCCTAGAGCCTGAGACGTCTTCTCTTTTAGCAACCAGGCGAAGTGAAAGCTGAAATCACGAGTGGTAGACAAGCCTCTGTATGACTTGTGGGCACATGTAACTTCTCGAGAAGGAATGAAGCTGGATGCTTGCATGGGAGTGTCTGGGTGAATGCATAACTTAATCATATGTCTTGGAAAAGTACCAGTAGGCACAGAGCCTGCTGAGCAGAATGCAGGTGAGGCAGTTTTGAATTATAAATGTATTTTGGGAGGATTTCATTCTAGGAAATAAGCAGGGAGTTCAAAGTCAAGTTGGATCTAATTCTTTGAAATTAGATGTAAGGGGACTTTTACAGTTAGAAATATTATATTAGGAAGAAAATTTATAAATAGCTGAAAAGAAAAAAAAGAGATAAGATCATCTGCCCTGTAGACAAAGAGCATTTGCATTTTTAAAGGCATGATGATGAAAGAAGATATTCAATGACTTGCAAAAAGTAACATCTTAGCAAGAATAAACAAGATAGACCAGAAGATCTGAGCCTGAAAACAGTCCAAAATAAAAAAAAATCACTTTATTTTCCTGCTAGAAGCTTTACTGAAGCCACATGTGTGGTTATTGAAATATTTGATAAATGTCAAAGTAAATCTGGCCCAACATTTTAGTACATTTGGTTTAGTTTCATTAACTATTTAATTTCAAAGTTGGCCTTGTTAGTAATCTCCCACATTCCAGCAAAGTAGAAAAAAAGGCTTAGAAAAAAGTGATTTTATCTAATAATAAAAGTTACTGAGGCTGAAAACAGGGATGCTTTAAATCCCCTTGGAGGGATTTGCCCATTAAATTGCATAGGATGAGGTGAGCAAATGTGTGTTATTCTACTGAGCCATCTCCCTGGCACAAATGTGTGTTAAAGAAGAAACTGACCTGGGGCATAAGCGAGAACACTGCCCAGGAGAAGAGGGTTGATGAGAAAATGTCTCATTGTTTGCCTTAGAAAGGTGAAAATTTGCAGCACACAGGAAAGGTTGTAGATTACACATTTTAAAGATTCCAGTTCTAGACATTCTATGGAATTCCTTTCAGATTTTGAAATCCTGTCCCAGTCAGTATTTCCTCCAAGTTCAACTGCATGTTGTTTCCACGACAGCCCTTCCTGCTTGACTGTTTCTCACTGAATTGACCAAGAAATTGTCATTCAGGAAGAGCATGCAGCAGGCTTTCTTTTTGTATCGCAGGGCTACTCAGATAACAGGTCTTGTCCTCTGAGTCATGGGTATGAGTTGGAGGTTTGGAACCTACAAAGGGTCTGATCTAGGCAGCGATAAGCTGACATCAAAAGACTTGGCACTTAGGAATATGGAAGCACCTAAGAAGACAGACACTTTTCCAAACTCCAAATGTTCTTTAGAGCCAGCAAATCTGGACTGGAAATCTTACAATAAGATGATTTCCCATGAAATGTCTGGCAGTGTACCTTATGTCCCACTGGGTCATAAATGCCGTGAGGAAAGATGTTCTTGCTATATTTAAAATTGTCAAATGCCAGTTTGGGTCTTGGACAAAAACTCAGAAAAGAGAGACACTGACAGAAAAAGTAATTGACCCCAGTGGAAAAATCCAGATGGCTCTAGCCAGGTTCTGATTTAGATGATCCTGGGAGTAGACCTTGTTTTTGTAGGACAGTGCTATCATTCCTCTTATAAGTGCAGTCATCTGTGCAGGCGAGGGCTTAGAAAGACAACTGCTAGAGAGGCTCTTCCAGAGTCACCAGGCAGCAGAGAAGCAGCTGTTTCCAGGCAACAAGATGAGACTGCTCACAGGAGCATCTCCACCGGCACATGGCAGGCAGACTTATGGTCAAGTGTCAGCTCAGCTGGTGGGCAAAAAAAAATCACTCTTGCTGAAGACTTCATGATCGCCTGGAAAGTGCGAGTTCACTCACCTGAGGTTTATGAAGCAGCACTCACTGAGACAAGAAGACTTGGCAGGACTCTGATGTTGAAGTGCTGTGCTAGAAAACGCAAGGGTTGTGGGTCTGAGAGAGGTGGGCTGCGCTGGTGTGGAGGCCATCTCTGTACGAAGAGAAGTACATCTTATTTGGGAGCCTCCCGATTCTTAGCAAATGTCAGGCCCTGGTCTAGAAAGATTGTACCTGTGGGGGATCTTAATTAATGATGTTTACTTTTTAAAGAGTCTTTCAAATGAATAGAAAAACAGTGACACTGGAAGGCAATAAAGGCCTTTCAATTGACCAAATACTCCTTTCAGTTCATCTGTCAGGAATTCCAAGTAAAAAAGCTGCACAATGAATGTACATTCCTGTTTTTGATACCAAATGATTTCTACTTTTCTCTACAGGATGCTATAAATGTTTGAGGCCTAATTATGGGATTCATAGGGGCTGGGGAGATGACTCAATGGAATAAGCTCTTCCCTGAAAAGCACAAAGGCCTGAGTTCAATCCTCGGTTCTGAAAAAAAAAAAAAGTTATGGGATCTGCCTTTTAACTTTTACTTACTGAGGGCTTATGCTAAAATATTATGATAATTTCTGAGGCTATGGACATGAAGAAGGAATAATGTTATGCTTTGTGTCTAGGTGTCTCCACCCTACACTCAAAGCCTCATGCAGTCATAGCTGGGACTTTTCAGAGGTGTCTGGATCTAGACTGTGTGATGCTGGGATTAAGGGTGTGCAATGACTATGTTAGTCCCCTGCTTGTGTGGCATTGCTCTGGGGACAATGATGAAATGATCACCCTGGGGGTGAATGCTACCCGCTCTAAGGGTGGGCAGCCTGGATAAAACACAAAGGGGCAGAAGGATCTGCTGCTGGCCACTTCTGCTTGCTGCTTTGATGCCTTCTACCTACCATGAATGGTTTCTCTTCTCTAATGTCCGTTTGCCATTCCACCCTGCCTTGGAGGAGGCAGATCTTGGACTGAACCCTCTACTACCTGTGAGCTACAATGAGCCTTTCTGCCTTTAAGTTTGGGTGTTGGGTGTTTTGTCTCAGTGATGAGAAAAAGTAACAAAGGAAAATCGATTATTATTCTTAGAGCAAAGCAAGCAGGCTTCATGGGCAGAAATGTAGTCACACAGAACCCCACACTTCGACAGAGTGACACAGCTTTGTGTTCAAGTGTCACCGTCTCGAAATCTTTAAAAGTTTTTTTTTTTTTTTAAATCCTAAGTTTTCATTTGCATTGAGGCAGAATGCTGCTGGTCTTGTCTCAGAGGCTTGTTCAACAGAAGTAATTGCATAAATAACTGTAATGCACAGAGATTTCATGGAATGTGAATTTATAAAAATAATGAAGGAAGAAATAAAAACAGCAAGCACATTACAAGTGTTGTGTCGTGAATCCCAAAGGGAGACAGCCACACATGCTTATTAGAGGTAAAATACTTTAATTTAGGATGTGTTATGTTAGAATTTTAATAGAAATTTACACCTTATAACTGTTTCCAGTTTGTCGACACTGTAAAGTTGTGCTAATTTGCACTGATTCGTTTAGTCTAGCAGTGCCACAGCACGAAGAGCCAGAGAGATGATTTATTAACTAACTTTAGTTCTCACTAATCATGGAAGGTCTTACTTCTCACTGCCAATCTTGGAGAGCAAACATTTGAGGCGGGGTGGTAGGGAGAGAATACAACGCAAGGAAGCTTCAGTGTGTGTGTGTGTGTGTGTGTGTGGTGTGCACATAAGCATTTCAACTGGGGAAAGACCAACTGGGGATAGACCTCTGATTATTGGTTGTTTTGCTGCAGTCTATCTTTGGCTTTTCTAGATTAATAATCCCACATGGATGAATTATTTGGGGAGAAGTGCCAGGGGTAAGTGAAGGTATAGCTGGGCTCTTGAGAAAGATCCCTACATGGAGACAGAAATTTAGTGTAAGAAGGATAATGAAAACAAATCCCTAAAAGTCATGGTAATACCTTATATATCATAATTCCATGCTTTCCCATCTTCTAAGATTTCTGAAGCTGTGGGCAGATAGACCATTTTCTATGTGGACAATTTTTCAGTTCTTCAATTGCATCTTCTCTGACATCACCGTTTTAAAGGAACTTGGTCCCGTTGCTCCATAAGCCCTCACCAAAGATGGAAGGACAGAGAAAGAACAAAGTGAACTAGGAAAGAAAGAGAGAAGAGAAAATGGAAGAAAAAAACTTTATCAATACAAATGGGACTTCCATGTAATTTATAAAGGGGGGGGTCATACTGTCTTTTTAATTTATTTTTGCTTTGTTGTAATCTTTTTTAAGAAGATGATGTTTTCACTTGAGATGTAGTCTCCATGTTTAGAATAATGCTTGGTGAGAGAACAAAGACTGTACTGGAGGAGTAGCAGAGAGGCCCAGAGAGCAATTACATGCAATGAAAATTCAAGTGGCGGAAGCAGATGTCAAATCCAGAGAATTGGGGAGGAGAACAGAGGTCAGTCAGACACAGGGAACTACTCAGTGTAGGAAACACTCACGAGATGAGGCGTCAACCTGCCCTAAGGCGGCGACTGGAAATCCACATTCAGTAGCAAGCTATTTCACAGAGGTAAGCAGCTGTGAGGAAGGGAACATGTGAGAGAAAAGTTCCTAAAACTTTGAGATAAGAGCTGTAGGACTCTGTTCTGTGACAGTGAGGTATGGCTGTGCAGATGCTTAGACAGGCACATGGCATGATGGGTGTTTATAATTCTGCAGATCAGAAAGTGATTTACTAAAGAATGTGTCCCTTTGAATAAGTCCAAAGTATCAGGACTGCTTCATAGACAAGTGTTTGCATGTTTGTGGATTGGGAACTAGAAGGTAAAGCCCTATGAATGGTAGGTTCTGCTACCCCATTAGGGCCATCACCACCACCAGGCCCTGAGGACACAGTCCATTGCAAGATGCTGAGCCCCACAAGTGCATGCTTCTAGTTTTCGCAAATTACTGCAAACACGCTATCCACTTCTTGTGCCAACTGGAAAACTAACATTACTCCCATGATCCTTGTCTCCAAAATTTCTAAGAAGGTGCAGTGTGTTGTTTCTATTCATTACTTCCAGGCTCTGCTCTGAATTTCATCTTAGGCAACTACTCTTCCCACCCCATCCTGTAACTCTTGGCCATGTTCTGAACACTCACTTGCCCTAATTATTTCGGCTTCCCAAAGTGCCTATAACCCAAGCCCGGGTGTTCAGCTAAGGGGTACTTTGAGGGTAGCTGTTGCAGGTTGAGTGTTAGCATGTCCACTGAATTCATA
This sequence comes from Tympanoctomys barrerae, assembly GCA_002564285.1. Lineage (NCBI taxonomy): Eukaryota > Metazoa > Chordata > Mammalia > Rodentia > Octodontidae > Tympanoctomys > Tympanoctomys barrerae. The sequence continues at coordinate 9,920 of NDGN011464276.1, forward strand.
TTTTGAAAGCCAAACCCTTAATATGGTGGATTGAGAGATGGGGCCTTGTGGGGTAACTAGATCCTGAGGGAGAGGCCTACAAGAAGAGTTGAGGGAGCTTGCTTCCTTTCTGCATGCATGTACTGTGGAAGAGTAAGGTGAAGGCAACCGAGAAGAGACAGTTAGTCACCTTGATCTTGAACTTCTAGCCTACAAAACCACAGGAAATAAACATTTATGATTTCAGCCACCCAACCTCTGGTAATGTGTTATATTAGCCCAAACTAAGAAAACAAGGGAGTTAGCACAAAGTATCACTGAATAGACAAAACAATCAATGAAACACTAATCACTACTTCTCTAACATTCACTATTAAGTTCCTAACCTTCCACATTTTTTGCTATCTACATGCCTTCCTGAAGTCTTTCCTGACCTTGGTGCTGGTACCGTGTCAGCCCACAAATTGTCCTTATTTTTTTGGCCAGTATTACTTATCATCCTATCCCCAGCTCTTGGCTAGATATATGACTGAGGAAGTTTTCATATAAAAGGCATCATATCACAGATAAATGCTATCGCACAGCACAAAAGCTTTACCGAGCTCTGTTAGTCTAAAAGGTTTTCTGTCATAAATGTCTCAAATCTAACAATTCAAAAGGCCACACAAAAATCAAATTAGATAAATTCAACGTAGTCTATAACTTAGACAAGGATCCCTCTCCTTGTTAGAGCCCAAGATGTGGAGTACTGTGTGTTCTTTCTCTGTCATCAGTTTTATTTTTGTCAGGGTTTCTGTCATAATGGATTTCAGATTTTGTCAAAGGTTATTTCTTCATCTATTGAGATGATCCTTATTTTTGTCCTTGCTTATATGTAGAATGTTACATTTATTGACTTGTCTGTGTTAAACCACCCTTGTATCCAAGGGATGAAGCCTGTTTGGTTATGTTTTATGGTCATTGTGATCATCTGTTGCATTCTGTTTGCTAGTATCTTTTTGTTTGTTTTTTAAATAAACACCTATTTATCATCTGAAAGACTGTGTAAGAACAAAAACTAGTATGGGATAGCTGGTATTTTTTTTTTCAATGTCTCAAAATGCAGAAGTGAAGGAGTTTTCCAGAGCTGGTATTCCACCTGAGACTTGGGTCCTTTCCCATCGATTCCATCCAGTCAGAATATTGGCAAGATTACAGCCCTTGCATATTTAATCTTTTAGGGTTTGGATCTGAAATGCCTTCATATGTCTAGAAGGTGACTGGATCACTGGGACACTGTAAATGTCAGTTTATTCTTCCCCTGATGGATCCTCAGCTAAGTGTGCTGTTAGGAGACGGGGCTCAGAAGAAGGGCTTGCTGGGGTGTGGTACCCCTTGGAAGGGCATCTCGCCCTGCCTGCATCCTCCTTTTGCCCTCTGCTTCCTGGCTGCCATGCATGAGGAGCCTCAGGTCTGCCACCTTGGCATTTCTCCATTTGTACCTCCTGACCATGCACAGAAATATTGGCAATGGAGTCAATATGAACCTCTCCTTTAGTGTTGGATGTTTTGCCTCAGAGACAAGGAAGTTACTAGGACATCACTGCTTTCTAGCTGTTGGCCAAGAGATTCCATCAATTCCTAGAGGCTTCCCATTGCTCTCTGCTCTGTGGCCCTTGATAATAGAGTCACCCTCTCTGTTCCAGGCAAGGGAGAAAATTTATGTTCTTATCTCTTCCCTCTAAAGTGGCTGAGTCTCTGACAGTCTCAGTCAACAATGGTAAGGCCCAGTATCTGTTTACGACCAGTGTCATATGAGTTTTTCATCTGTGTTCTTTAAACAGATGGGTCTGTATTATATTTTTAGCTGCTCTTTTTCTTGTTTTGACATCAATGTCATGCTAATGTTCAGGAATGAGTTTGAAAGTGACTTCTTTTTTATGAGCACTTTTTAAGGTGCACTGGTGTTTTATCCTCCCTGAAGACCTTGTTGAATTCAGTGGTAAGTCAGTTATGCCCTGGGCTTCTCTTAGCTCATTAATTTGTTTTTACTGTTGCTTCAATGTCATTGTCTGTTATTAGATTGTGCAGAGAATTTTTGTCTTCTTGAGTCAATTTTGGTCCTTTGTATGTGTCTAAGAAACTTGTGGTTTCTTCAAGGTTCTCCAATTTGTTGGAGTACACTATTTTAAAATTTTATTTATTTATTTATTTATTTATTTATCTGTCATAGAGTCTCGCTACATAGATCAGACTCAGAGTGATTCACCTTTCTCAGCCTCCCCAGTGCTGGGATTACAGACATGCACCACCACACCTGATTTGGGGCCGGCACAGCATACCTGGGATTCCAGAAGCAGCATGGCTTGTGGTGCTGGGAATTGAACCCTAGTCCTTGTGCTTGCCAGGCAGGTGCTTACACTGCTAAGCTATATCCCCAGCCCCAGAGTACAGTTTTTCATAGAATTTACTAATGATCTTCTGCATTTTCAGGGTCCATTGTGATTTCACCATTGTCATTTTGAATTGCCTTGATGTGTGTGTCATCTTCCTTATTTTGGTAAGTTTGTTTAAAGGTCTGTCTTTTTTTTTTTTTTTTTAAAGCTCTTGGGTTCATCAAATCTTGTACATTTTTCTTTTCGTCTCCGTTTCATTAGTCTACTCTGAACTTTATGATTTCCTTTCTTGTGTTAGGTTTGAGTTTGAGCCGTTCTTGTTTTTGTAGGATCTTGAGATGCTTCATTATGTTATATACTTCAGCTTGCTCTAGCTTCCCAGTGTGAACAATCACAGCAATAAACTTCCTTCTTAGGACTGCTCTCATTTCGTCTATATGTCTTAGTGTGCCGTACTGGCATTATCATTGGACTGTAGGAATTGTCTAACTTCTTCAACTTCTTCTCTTAGTCACTGAATGTTCAGTTGTGTGCTATGTGACATCTAGGTGCTTGTAAAATTTCTGTTGCTTGTTTTTTTTTTAACTTCCTTGTTGAATGCTTGTTTTGTGATTAGCTCTCAGTTTCCATGAGTTATCTTCTGATAGTACTCATGGAATAATTTTGATTGCTTTGCATTTATGTAAGCAGGCTTTAGGGACTGGTATGTAGTCTATCTGGGGAAAGTTTCCATGTACTGAAGAAAAGACTGAGCATTCTGCTGAAACAAGGCAGCACGCTCTGTAGATGTCTGTTCAGTTCATGTGTTTGAAGCTGTGGTTCGGCTCTGATATTTCCGTGTTCATTTTTTTGGTTAGCTGGTCCATCTATTTATGAAAGTGGGATACTGAAGTCACTCTCTGTGATTGTGTTGGTGTTTATTTGATCTTTTATGCCCAATAGTGTTTGTTTTATGAAGTTGGGCGCACTAATTTTCAGTGGATATACGTGTTTAAAGTTGGCGTCCCTTCCTGTTGAACTGTTCCCTTAGCTAATATGCAGTGGCCTTCTCTGGCTCTTCTAACCAATTTTAGTTTATAATTCAATTTGTCTGGAAATAAAATTGCTACTCCTACTTGCTTCAGTATCAAGAAGTATGGTGGAGAATAAATGTAGTCAGTGTAAGAGAATGGTCCATTTATTCACTCACTAGGGTATTTTTATTGATGTCTGAGATTTAAGTCATGGATAAATGTGTATCTATACTTTGTTCCCTGATCTACTCTCAGTGTGTATGTGATTCTTGTCCTATACATCAGTTTCTTAGGACCTCTCTAGATATTTTTATTAGTGGGTAAAATGGTGGAAAATATGGAAAGAAATCCAAGAGGCTGAGTTGATTACATAAGAGAAAGAAAATGCAGGGGAAGAAAGGGAACAAAACCTTTACATCCTTTGTGTCAGGGAGGACATATTTTGTTTAAAGGGTTGAGAAACAAATATACAATGATACAGAGACATGCTAGTGAAAGAGAACTGGAGACTAGAAGGCCAGGCAGATAATTTCTCTGGGTGGGAATAAGAGAAGGAAAGAACAAAATTTCTCTCAATGCTTCCATGTTACTATTCTTTTTCTTTGAAGGAAACACCTTGGTAAGGCTTGTTTTGAAGTTTATTTGAATGTACAATAGAAGAAAGATGCAGTGTTTCTCAGGATTGATTCATGTGGCCCTGGGGCTCGACTGATGGGCATGTGACCAGCACAGTTGTATAAGACTTTGTGAAAAAAAATCACATTGTTGTTGATTTCAGTGCTGAAATTTTAATAATTTTACCTCTAAATTTGTATTTTGTAATTGCAACGCAGTGAAGCAAGGGTGCCTAAATGGGGTTTTTGAAATGGACACAGCAGGAATGTTCGCCTGGTAGGTTAGAAGCAGATGGCAACTAGAGATGCAGCATGGGGGAGGATGTCCCAGCAAGTGATGAGGTACATGAGGAAGTAACATGGCAGGATTTCACCTTGTATCTAATCCCTGAGCTTTTCTTGGTGTAAAGCAGGAAAGATCATACAGTGTGCCTGTCTGCCCCAAGTTGGGCTAGTAGGAAGGAGAGGTGCCTAGATGAACTTCCTGCACAGCAGCTGGTAGGAGGAAAACCTAGCACAATCGGGACAAAAAATAAAAGTACATTGTATGCTCTAATTGGGTTCTAGAGTCTGGCAATGAAGAGCTGGAGGAGGGAAAGTAGATACTCACTCCCGCCCATGATTCATGTAGCTTGATTGCTACCTTAACCAATTTCTGTTTAAGGGATATTCTCTTCTGGTTTTCAACCCTCCTAAGTCTAGCTCACATTTGTGTTTTCTGGTCAGCTCAGACAAACTCCAAAAATAGGCTGCTTAATATAAACCAGATAGTTTTCATGAATTCTCTACCAGTTACATATTCTATTTGCATTTACAACTGGCAGTAAAAAACAATGAGATGGATATTAAAATTTATATTAGTAACATAAATTTTAAATTTTTCTTTGCCTCTGATTACACTGGATCAAAATTTTTAAATATCAAGTTGAGAGATCATTAGAAGGGAGGGAAAATCTTTATACTCAAGTATTTGTAATGATGCGTTTTCTCTTCTTTTTGAAAAGAAGCCCTGAGTCATTTGGTATGGGGAGAAATTCTGCGCTTATCCTTGAGGAGAGAAATTTGTAAAACATACGATGTGGGAGCACAGGCTGAGACTCATTCAGACTTAAAATGGAAATGGAGTCAGCCTGCTTTATTGCTGAAATTAATGGGACTACTTTGGCTGGAGAAATTGCTGCAAAACACAGAATCTCTCTTGAAGTCTGAGAAAGGCCAGTGTACGAGCTCTTGCTGCTGTACTCAAATACCTTCAGGACACTTAAATAAAGGAAGGTGCAACTTTGCTCACATTTTCAGATATGACTCCATGGCAGGAACAGTGTGACAGAAGAGTGTGACAGAGCAGCTGCTTAGTCCACGAGGCTGGGAAGGGGAGCAGGAAAAAGCACCAGAGAATAAGGGGCTAGGGCCCATATAGGCTATAAAATCATTCCTTTACAATCCACCCATTCACACCTAGAAGTGTTCCTTACTAATTCCCTATGTGGGTCTCAGGCCAACCAACTTGACAATTGGCCTTAACTGTCACATTCCACCCCTTGTCAACTTGACACCCAATCATACCTCCTTAAACCATACTTAATCTCCAAATAAACACAAGCTATAATCCCTAACATGACTTAATAATCCTAAACACAACTTAAATACAATAATTGCTTTCTCAAACTCTCAACAATTCCATCATTGCTCAAAAGTACAAAGCAAAAGTCTCTTCTAAGACTCAAGGTGAACTCCTAGCTGTAAATATCTGTAAAATTTTAAAGAAAAGTAACTAATCCAAATACAGTGGCACAAGGTAACCATTCCTCCTCAAAAGTGGGTAATATGCAGAGAGAAAGAATTGGACCAGAGAAAGTCTAAAGCTCATCAAGGCAAACATTAAATCCTGTCGCTCTATGTCCAGCATCCAAGGCACGTAGTGGTAAAGTTTGATTTCCAGAGGGCCTGGACAGCTGCATCCCTAGGTCTGGTGGAGCTGCCACAGCCACCCTCTTAGGCTGCCTGTGGTTTCATGCACTGTCCTTTCAGGAGCTTCTTGCTTGGTCTTCCACTCAAATTGTGAGTGGAATCTTCCATGACCCCACAATTATCATATTCTGAGTGCCTGTAAAACTAGCATACTATGGATGATGCTGAAGTCTGCCAGTAGCTCGATCAGAAGATGGCATCTGAGCCCCTGGATAACCAAGCAGAGTAAAATGACTCCTGGGGAAACATTGCTTAGGCAGTTCTTTTGGAGCAGGGAACACAGAGGCTCTCCACTCAAATAAAAGGGCTTAGGTATTTACACCCTCGATTCTGAACTTGGTGGGTCTTGCTGATTCTTTAAAACAGTGTCAGTCCTCGTTATCTATCTCTATATGCCCAGTTTATGTGTAGAGCAGGATGGATAAATACCTGGTGTCTTAACTTTTTGAATGCATTTGGTACAGGTTGTCACTATGCAGCTTGGACAGTCTTGCTGATTCTTGAGGAATGCTCAGTGCATCTTTCTATTGTCCCTGTTCAGAGTATTTGGTTTCTTTCCAGTGGTGGTGGTCTGATCAGCGACAGCAATCTTCTTGGCCCTAATTTATAGGCACTTACTTTCTGGCCGTACCGAAAATTCCATCCACTTTTTGGCTCTGCTTTTTGCTCCCGATTCTACTCTAGCACAAGTTTGAAGCAGCCAGCCGTATCCATGCCAACACCTGAACGTTGTTGAAATTTGTACCTTGAAATTTCTTTAACTAGGATAAGTGGTCTGTTGTCCTTAAACTCAGCCTCCTACAGAGTCTCTAAACAGGAAACATGTAGCTTTTTGCTGAAGTGTAGCACACATAGCTTCTTTCTCAATTCCAGGAGAGTCTTCATTGCCAAGTGAAGCGTTCTTGACCTGGCTTTTGCTGTAGCCATTCTCTTCTTCTGAGCACTGGATAGAGTCACCCGTCAAGCCTCCAAGGCTTCCCTAGTCCACATCTCCAAACCTTTCTCAATTCTTCCTGAAAACTAGTTTGAAAGGCTTGGGAGCCCCCTGGCCAAATAGTCACAACAATTGCCCTGATTTTCTAGTACTACTTATCTGTGTTAGTCAACCTTTTGTGTCAGGGACTAAATATCCAACACGCTATTTAAAGGAGTAAGGTTTTATTTCTGCTCATGGTATCAGAGGAGTTAGTCTATGGCTGGCCGACTAAAACGCAGGAACATCATCACAGAAAGGCATGGAAGAGGGAAGCTGCTCAGTTCAAGGTGGCCAGAAAGACAGCAAGGGAATGGCACAAAGTACCAGGGCCAGAGAGCAGAGGAAGTACTTAAGATCATGCCTTCATGAGCCACCCAGGTACACAGAAGGGGGTTTTAAAAGTCCCCTATATGGCTCCCAAGCCAAAGAAGTTGATAATTGAGCTTTACAATCTCAACAGGAAATAGCTCAGTTCCTGAATTTCTTTTTCTTTTTTTGGGGGGGGAGGGGGACCAGGGCTTGAACTCAGGTCCTTGCGCTTGCCAGGGAACCGCTTATTCCACTGATCCATCTCCCCTGCCCCTTCCTGAATTGCTAAGATGTGTTTTTAGAACTCTTTATTTGTTTGAAAATGAACCACTGCATCAGGTGCCACACAGTATATTGGGCATAGCAGTGATATGAATATGTCAGTAGTTACAGTTTCCAAAGACCTTTTCCTTCTTTACATACATTTGGAGACTCTGAGACTCATGTGTAGGCTTGTTAGTACTTGCTTCCCATCTTCCATGAAGTAGATTATCTCAGAAAAGTGGCATGACATTAGGACTACATTTCCTGGTATCACTTATAACTAGGTAGGATCCCATGATTAGTTCTAGCTAATAGAAAGTAAATAAAAATAAGTATGTTGTTTCTAGATAACGATATTTGAGAAGTGTTTCTGTTTTTACTCACCTGTGGGCTAGATGCAGAAGAATCCGAAGATTAAAAAATGAGAATGCTGCAAGATTGTGGAAATCTCAGTTCTCACTCGACACACAGACGAGAGTTTCCTGGAAGATACTCGCTGGACTTGGTCATTCAATGACAATGAAATGTCAGTCAATAAGATGACTGTGTTAATCTGTGAAATGGAGAGGCTTTGCTGATATGACAACTAGCTGAATCCAAACAGTTTTATCAAGACTGACTAGTAGACTGACTCAAATGTTTCAAATAATCTTTAAAATGTGTTAATCCAAATTTCTAATTTTATAGCTGAGGAAATTGAGGTCTTGGAATTCTAAATGACTTTCTCGCATAAGTATAAATGGCTTGTAGCAGAAGCAAAGAGGTATGTGAGTTCCCGTTTATTGGTTTAGTTTAGTTCCTTCTTTGTTAGTGATAAGTTCTGAAGGTCATTCTTACAGTAAATATTTATCTGTGCCATAGTTTTAGAAGCATTATTGAGCAGAGAATTGCAATAACACTCTTTCTCCTAAAAATACAAATAGAATTGTTAGTAAACATACTAGCGGTATGCTGAGTGTTTTATGTTAATACTGACTGTTTTGTATTAATAAAAAAATAACATTTATCCTTTAAATGTCATTGTGAAGGCTTAATTGTACTCTAGTCTTTTGATGTGCATGTTTAATTTTAAATGAAAATCAGAGGTCAGTTTGGTTTACTTGCCAGCAATTTTGTTGGTAATATTTATTAAATTCTCCTAAATTAAAAATAATATCAGTTATGAATGTCACAGTTTAAAGTTGAATAACAATTTTGCAGAATGTAAAGAGATTACTGTGGATTCTATCACCAAAGATCTTGATCCTAAAAACAAAGGAACTAGAGGAAGAGAAGACAAGTACAGAAAAGAATGAAAGAAGTAAAAGAAAAGAAAAGAAAAGAAAAAAGAACATAAAAATAATGTAGAAGTTCTCTTTTTCTATTCCAAAATTTTATGGGGAAGAGTAAAAATAGTTCAATGTTTCTAAACTTTATGTTAAAAAAAATCTTGACCAAAGAATAATTTTATGGAAAAGGAAAATATTAATGTTAGGAGGCAATGTAAAAATTTATATGCAGTAAAATGTTGAGAGTAGTTGTGTTTTAAGAGGAAAGATTAGGACATTTTCATTTTCTGTGTTGTGTTTCTGTAAAAATAGAATTAAAAAGAAAAAACAGTGTAGGCATGAGCCCCGATCTGACTGCCATGCCTGTTCTGCCAGCAGCTGATCAAAGGCTCCTGAAAGGTCTGTCACGCGCAGCTAAGACAGCTAGAAGGCAGGCTTGTATGGCACAAAGTTGTGGATGTGAGTGAATTTAAAACATTTTAACATATGGAGGCGTCCACAAAAAATAAAAGTTTGTTAGGACTGCATTTGTGTTGTGAACATATTCAAATCCTTTTTCTGATTATTCAAACTTCCACATCACTATTTTCATAGTTCACGCGGGCTTTGCTACCTCGTGGGACAGGGGCTGCAGGTGGAAGCAGGAAGGAGGGCGAGCAGGGAGAGAAAGCATTCCTCGGCCAGCACAATCCACCAGATATCTCAGGAGTGTCTCTCTGCGGCACTCCTGGTCTTAATTTTGGTTGAAGCCACCCCTACCCTTTGACGTACTGGGCTTGATGACTCATAATTTCTTCCTTTCCCATCAGCCATATGAACTTACTTATATCGCAAGCCTCTGCCAGAAGCAGGGAAGGAGGGGTGTGCAGGGATCCCAAACATGGGCAGCGAAGCAAGTGGCCCATTGGCTTCCTAAGCCAGGGACACTTTTCGAGTGGCATTAGACATATTTAGGAAGGAGCAAGCACAACTACTCCAAGCAGACATGATAGTACCTGCCTCAGATGAAGCTCTATTTTACTGAGTGAGCTCTTTTAAACATTCATTCAAAGTCATGCAGTCAGGAAGGTCGTTTCAACGGTTCAGAAAAGCAGATGTTAAGTACTGATTTTGCTTTGATTTAGAAATGAAGTCAAGGGTCTTCTCTTGCTCTTGAGTAAGTCAAGCTGTTGAAAAGAAAAACAGTTTAAATAAAGAACATTCTTTTAAACTGTTGGTTCCCCCCATAAATTATACTGTGTATTATTCTTGTGCATCTCTATCTTATATAATTACAGAAAATTCTAGCAGCAGAAATGGAACAGAAAATTGCTAGTAAGCAGAATGGTACAATGCTGGCCTCCACCTACTTTGTGATGGTATACTAGAAGGAAACTATTAACTATTAAAAAAAAAACTTCTCTAGCTGGTAGATAAGCACAACGTTATTTATTACCAGTTAAAGTTTCACATTAAGCAACACTTTATAGGCCATGTCTGCTACCCATTGCATATTCTATTTTATTTAGTCTTTCAATACTGGGTCTCACTACACAGCTCAGGCTAGTAGTGATCCTCCTGTTTCAGCCTCCTCAGCACTGGGAGTACAGGAGTGTGCCACCATGCCTGGGCTCAGGCTCCACACAGCGTGTGGTACTGGGGATCAAACTTGTGTCTTTGTGCTTGCCAGGCAGGCACTTAGACTGCAGAGCTATTTTCTCAGCCCCCATTGTATATTTTAAACCAAAATTCCCTTTTAATTAATAAAAAATGGATTCTCAGAATAGTACTTCTATTTTTTTTATTTCATCGCATTGTTAGTGCTTCGGTGCTGACTAGAGAGACACTACAGAGCACCAAGAGGCAGCTCGCTGCTGGGCAGGTGTGCCGGCTCGGAGTTGTGCGTGTTTAGTGAGTTTTAGGGTGTAAGACCCCCAAGTTTAGTTTGCTCTCATGCTCTCTCCCCTACAATATATTAGTCCAATAGTTTTAGCCCCTTTCTTTACTCTATGCATAAAATTCACCACTCGGCTTTACTAGATGAAAGCAGAAGGTTCATTCAGCTTTGTTTCTGAAGTTTGGAGTAATGAAGACCTTTCCTTATTGAGAGCAGCCCAACCTTCTGATTAAGAGGAAACATAACTTTCATGAACGCGGGGCTGGTGTCATGTGCCAGCACTGACGTCCCAAGAAAGCTTGTTCAACTCGTGTGCACGTGTGTGTGTAGGTAGGCATACATATTCCATGTATATCTGTATCCTTAGATAAGTGATAAAGGTTTAAAAGATCAGTTAATCGTGTGTGTGTGTGTGTGTATGTGTGTGTGTGTGTGGCTGGCTCAGTCTGCCCTGGGGACAGGACTGGCCCTCCATGAGGTACTGGAGAGCAAACCTCGGTCCCTGCAGTTGCCTAAGCTTATCTATGCAAGCGCTTTAGACTACTGAGTTATCTCGCCGGCCCAAGATCAGTTAATTTTTAAGTATTAATAAATTCACCATGAGTATACAAACCTCTGAGGTCCAATTTAGTCCACTGTTATTTGGACTAAATTGCAAGGAACTGACAGCCAAAATCCTGTTTACCAAGTCTTGGGCTGTTGCTCACGTGTTTGAAATGATATCCGTTATTTAAAAGCGAATTACAGCACTCCCTTGGAGACTGAATACTTTAAAAATTGGAAAACCAAACCTTTAAAATAATCAGATCCATATTTTCAAGCACCCAGATGTTTGGCATAGTGTAGTCAACATGCCTGGGTATTGTGGAAGAGATCCCTGCATCCCCTTGCTAAAGTCAGGTAACAATGTTCTAAGTCAGCTATGAGAATAACCGTGGAGGCGGGATTTACCCAGAGTTTAGAAATGATCAATGTGTACTCAGAGGAACCAGGCAAAGTCTTAATGAAAGTCAGATGTCGTTCCCTAGAGGCACGAAGTGGGTGCTCCTCACCTCTGAAATATAGAATTGTGGAGGACACACAAAATGCCATTGTTATCCATACATAGCAATATTTTCTTACATTAGGTTCTATTACATAGTAAGTATGTAATATCTTCTTGTTTCAACTGGCCTCTTTTTACAGCTACGTTTCACCCCTGTTGTCTCCCTTTCACTGGCTATTTCTGTTCTGTTCTGTCTTCCAAGCTTAGAGAACAACCACAGCCTTTTTCTTAAGGGCCAACTCCAAGCTCTTGTAATGAATCTAAGCCAATTATTTCAGATTGCCTTATTCACGTGGTTGTGTTCCTCTTTTCAATTAAGATAGTAGCTCAGTTTTAAAGATACTCCTTTCTATATCAGCCTCCATGAAGTTTATGTAGCGGAGCTATGGAAAATGCAGAATGAATGGATAAGAAATTTGAGTTAAATTCTGATGTTTTATTTCACTCTAAGATTCAGTCTTGCAAATGTTCAGTGCTCTCATCAATAAAATAGAGACCGCTATGCTGCTTTCAAATACAGCGGACACATGAGGGAGCTACCTGTGTACTGCACTCCTACTGTGTGCAGCTGCTTCTTAGCCACAGGTGGACTGTGGCAGGTGTGTTCACAGTGCGTGGCTCCACGCTCATGGCCAAGGACAGCTGGAGAAGGGCAAGAGATGCAGACCACCACTCTCAGGCCCGTCTGGACACTGGGATGCCTTGTACGTACATGATGATGATAACGATAAAATGCCTTTTTCTGATAAAATTCAACAGAAATTTCTTCGTGCCTAAATGCTTGACTAAGACAACATAGATACCCTGTGGTGATCAAATGGTACAACCTTTAACGATTCTGAAGATCATACAGGACTGTGTGAGTGTTTTCCATGATAAGACGCTTGAGAGGCGTAAGCGTTAGATATTCAGCATTGCAGCTACTTGGGAAGCACACGGAGCTCTTCAGCATGACACACATCGGCACTACTATATTCCTCCAGGTTAATTTTGTTCAGTCTAGTGATAATGTAAGAAGTAAAAGTAAGCTTGGACTGAATGCGGAGGGAAGTAGCTCTAAAACTTTGGGCAAGGGCCTAATTTAACACTTTTAGGTCAAGTAATTCATGCCATCCACTTATTTTTAAAGTTATTTACAAAAACCTAACACCAGAATAACATGAGAGAAGTAATGAGGGTCCTAAGTCTTCATACAGAAGAATAAATCAATTAATAAAACCGAAATTAGTAATTGAGAAATGAAACATAATAATAATTAACAGACATATTTCTGAGGTTGTTAGCCTGTGACATGGATACATTCACGTCTGTAATTTCCAACTGAAGGGTTGAAAATGTCTGTCATACAGTCATGACAAGGAAGGGTGGATCTAAAGAAAAAGATGCTCACACTGTTATTATTTATCTATTTATTTTTATTGTGTATATTAAGTACTTCTTTTTTTAAATTTTATTTTGAATAGTGAAAACAAAAGCAAAAACAGAGAGCAGAAACAAAGACAGAAACAGGGTACCCTGTATTTATTTCTCCAGGCATTATCTATAGATGAAACAAATACTTCGTTTTGAGTGAAGTAACCAAGACTTGTCAAATTATTTGCATGAATTGTGTGACTTTGTTTTCATAGTCAGCCAAGATAATATCCCCATGTTGTAAAAATAATGTTGGCCAAGGAGATAGCTCAATAGAATAAGCGTTTGCCTGGCAAGCACAGGGTCCTGAGTTCAATCCTTGGTACTGAGAAAAAAAAATAACGTCATGGCCAAGACTAAATTGGTAACTGGTTCAGTGTGTAACAGCTAACTACTGGAAGAACTGATTCTCATTTATTAGGTGTGGCTTCTAACCTTCACCAGAGTTCAGACCGTATCACTTCCAGCATATCAATATCAAACTATACGATATTGTCATATCTGATGACAAGAGCTCTTAGACATTAACAATTTTGTGATTCAATTTCTTTATGTTTTAACTATTAGGTTATTTACTAACAAAATTGAATATTATCATTTTAGCTACATGTGATTGCTCATAGTGCAGCAAAAGAAAATCTAACCACTGTCTTCTAGGAGCGGTCTTGTCCTAGGTTTCCTAAAAATTAGAACGGGCTGCACAATCAGCTCTGTGGCTTTATCATCAGGTACCATTCTGTTACAGCAAGAATAGGGCGATTTGTAGAATGAAGTGAGTTGAGGAGGAACAGCAGCGTTGGCCCTCTCTAGTCAGGTGCTATATCTCGATGTAATCACCTGTACAGACAATGGAATATATTCAGAAAGTATCATATTTATAAGGAACACGTAGAGACATTTTTCTTTGTCATTCTTTAACAATACTGTTTAATAGCATTAACATAACAGAATGTGTTAGGAATCAGAATTATGGCAGAGGTAACAGGGGATACGAGAAGATGAATGCAAACATTTTACATTTTTATAGGTAGGATCGGAGCATCGTTAGAATGGGCTATCTTGGGGGTCCTGGAACCAACCTCCTGAGTGTATCACACTGTGCTGTAATCGTAGGCTGGCCACAGTTTAGACTACACCAGACACACACCGACTGGTTCATCAGGAACCTTTTTTTAAAGGAAAGCAATCTCTCAAGGAAATAAAAGCAAGGAATTTGCCTGCGGATTCCTTTCCATTTCCGGATTGCCACTGATGAGCCTTCCAGGTCACTTTGGAAGAGACCCCGCCTCCATCACCTGCATGCGGGGCTCGTGGGAGCAGCTACAGTCCACGCGGGCTGAGTCCGAGCGGCCCGCGGCTGCTGCAGGATTGCAGAGACCAGCTCGGCAGCGCTGGGTGCGGAAGCCTCGTTTTGACCCGTGGAAGCCAACACCAGGCACAGCATCAGTGCATGAGGTGGTGCCCGGTGCTACCTTAAGGCAACCTTTGAAGCTAGCAAACCTGGGAACAACCCTAGACCAGTTCCACTACAGGAGCGCCTCAATTTTTTTTTAAAGGCGGGAAGAGTTCCTGGCAATTTAAGGTGCTGAAAGTTGAAGAAAAACATGACTTTTTCTCCGGTTAATAGTTTGGTAAATAATATCTGTTTCATGTCTTGCCTTTTGTTTGTGTCATTCTTAATGGAACCATAATGTGCTAATATTGTACTTCTAAAAATAATATAACAGTAGAAACATCTTAAACAATAGCAAACAAACCCAGCCAGTCTGCAGTTCAGGAAGGTTCAACGAGCAGGTTGATGCGGTACAACTATAGCACAGCGTCATTCACAAACGGCCAGGATCAGCTCCATCTTAAACAAAAAAAGTGCTGTTTTTAAGCCTCTGCAGTAATGGTGGCTTTGCCTTCTCTCTCCCCTCTGAAAACAGAGCACCTTCCGTGACACAGTGCCCCAAACACTCCAGGGTGGCAGAGATCCAGGGAAGCACTCAACTCCCCAGACAGCACTCGACCACATTTCTATTGTTGTTGGAAGAGCCCTGCGCTGGATTGGCCAGAGCTGACCTTTCATAGCTGATACTTTGTGAATAGCCCGTGGCTCGAGGGGTTAGGATGTCAGCCAATTCGAAAGAAATATAATCCTAGAACACAGTGTATTGTTCAGTTTTTTCTCTCTTTAGATAGACTTTCAGGAAGAGTCTAGGGATGAGAAAACAAGTAAGAGAGGACGACATGAGGGGAAAGAGAGTAAAAGAATAAAAGATATTTTTCTTTCACCCTAGCATCTGAGGCTGTCATAGTGAGATGTCCTCAGAATAGCTGTCAATGGCGCTGTGCTTGCGCCCCACGTGGAGGTACCGAGACAGTCCCTTTATGTGAGGGATACGACAGTGTGTTGGGTTTTGTCTGCCTGAGCCAGGAGACAAATGGAAATGTGACGGGTCCACACTTTGTTTTTGTATTTTAGGGAAGGGTCTATAGGGCGTTCAGGGTCTTACTACTAGATCAGACTCATAGTGATCCGCCTGTTTACAGCTTCCCAAGAGCTGGGATTACAGGTGTGCGCCACCACGCCCAGTCTCAATCGCTGTCTCAGGGCACCCCAGGGGAACCCCCCTGGTCCCTGCGCCTGCTTGTAGGTGCTTTAATCTGCTGAGCTATTTGGCCAGCCAGAGTCCACACTCTTAGAACAGTCTAGCTTGCTGGTTTTTTCTTTCCTAAACACAATTCTCTTTCTTACTTAAGATCTGCCACAAAATACAAACACAAAGGGAGTTTCTCACACTAGAAAGTTCGGGGTACCTGGACACTTCACTTACCTGGCATGTGCTTTCCAAAATTCTACCATGCTTTCTAGTATTAAAACTGTCTGTTAACTGTGAAGCTGGCAAAAATTCAATAGCTAAGAGGCCTAAAATTCAATGACTAAAAGTTAAAATAGAATTACATAAGGAATGGGCAAGCTTGACCAGTCAGGAATTGGCTCAGATTTTCATCTTAATCTTTAATGGTCCCAGATTTGAGTATTGAAGTTTACAGCAGAATAGTTTTGAAAAGCTTGTAAGGAGAAAAATAAAGGTAATTCCCAATATGCTGTTGTAATATGATAACACACAGGGTAATTTTTTGAGTCAGTAACAAAAACTTAGATAATGTATTATTCCTATATTATTCCTTTTTCCTTCAGAATTATGTTATTCATGGCTTTTTTTTCTTTGTATTCATTGATTTCTAAAATATTAGCAGTCTAGAAGTTGTCAGAATGCACACGAGTTGAAAAAAACCTAAAATATGAATATCTGAATAGAATATATTGATCAGCTTCTGACAAATATTAAATCCTAGAAACAGCATTGGTCAAGTCCTAAAGATTTTATTAAAACTACTGTTCCCTAACAGTTCAACGCACTTTTTAATGATGGAAACGCTAGAAGATTAAAGAAGGCACAAACTCTGTCATTGCTCTTGAGTTAAGCAAAGCCCAGGAAACTGTTAGTGACACTTAGAAGGCAAATGCTCTCGGCAGATACAAATGTTACATTTCTTGTTATACAGGTCTTGCTTTATCTTGGTCTTAACCACCCAGCAGAAAAGTAT
>NDGN011464277.1:0-13487 GCA_002564285.1 Tympanoctomys barrerae
CTAGTTGCCAGCTAGAAGAAGCAAAATACTTAAGTTATTAAACTACCAACAAGGGGCTGGGGAGATGGCTCAGTAGGATAAGCACTTGACTGAAACTACCAACGATGAACACTAAAGACCTGAATTGTAGACGGTAGAAGAGAAAGACAAGAAATAAAATGATTCTGCTCAACAACTTGTTCCTGAACTCAGTACTCATGAAATTTATTTATTATTTTATTTATTTATTTATTTATTTTTTGCAGTACCAGGGATTAAACTCAGGACCTTGCACTTGTCAGACAAGCACTTATTCTACTCAGCTATCTCCCCGCCCCACATCAGCTATCTATCTATCTATCTATCTATTTATTTATTTATTTATTTATTTATTTATTTATTTTTACCAGGGGTTGAACTCAAGACCCTGCACTTGCCATGCAGGCGCTTATTCTACTGAGCTATCTCCCCAGCCAATTCTCATGAAATTTAAGGGGGGAAAAGTCAGTAGGTCACTCAAGAATAAAGCAATTAAGAGGACAAATGTCGGAGAGAGAACAGTCTCAGCTGCATAAAAGCTTCACCAATTCCAAAATTTAAAATGTTTTTAAATTTTAGGACCAAATTATAGAAATTTAAATTATATAATATATATGAGTTACTATATTACTAAACATACATGTATATGGTATATATATAATATTTAATATTTTATATAAGACATATACACGTGAACATATGTATACATGTAAACATTTATATAATGTACTTATAAGTGTATATGTGTACTTTATATGCACATATGTACCCATATTTTACCATAAGTTGATGATTTAATTGTATATTGCTAATTCTATAGTATATTTCAGTCATTACCACCTATAACTTGAAGTCTTTATGAATTCAAGATTAAGGGCCAGGGGGGCCAGGGAGTTCCCTGGGGCCAGGCAGATGGTTCAGTAGAATAACCACTTCCCTGGCAAGCACAAGGTCCTGAGTTCAATCCCCAGTTCCAGTTCCACCAAAAAAAAAAAAAAAAAAAGATTAAGGGTCTGGGAGACAGCTCAGTGGCATAAGCTCCTGCCTGACAAGCACAAGGCCCTGAGTTCTATCACTGGCATAGAAAAAAAAAAAAAAATTAAAATAATCTTTTTGATTGATATTGGCCTAGTGATTTTTTTTAAAAAATTTGGTTGTCATCTACTAATTCTATCAGTAAAAAACCACTGAATACCTACATATTCCAGGTGAAACAAAACAGATATGACTTGATTTTTGTGATGCTTGTGTGTAGGGAAGCACATATATAATCAAATCAAAACGTGCAGTAAGGACGATGACACAGCAGGACCCTGCTACGGACGGGAGGGGCCGCGTGTGTACGGAGACCAGACGGGCTTCCCGAGCTGTGCCCTGAGGGTGGACAGAGAAGCTTTCCAGCAGCGGAGCTGCAGGGTCCAGCTCTGGGGGCGGGACAGGTGTGACGTCTCGCAGAAAATACCGAGAGGTTGGATGGGGGCCGAGGAACCCAAAAGATGGGTCAGGAGGACCTGGGTCTGGAGGCTGCTTTGAAAGGCCTACTCGCAAGGAACCGGGATTTTGTTAGATGCGAGATGAGAAGCCCGCCCTACTGTTGGCAGAGAAAGTGACCTGGGGACACACATGGCCAAGGAGACACGGCCTGGAGGGTCACTGAGCAGCTCTAGTAAAAGATGGTGAATTAGAGTAGAGCAGTTGAGGTGAAAAAGGGAGGGACGTTTAGGGGCAAATCAGCCAGATGGGGTCACTGAGATTTCAAGAGAGGCCAAGTTTTCGTCTAGAGCAGTTGATGTTAAACAATGCCACTGAGCAGTATAGAAAGGATCAGGTGTGAGACGGATTTGATGTGCAGAAGCAGGACCTCACATGTAACATACATTCATAGACATTCAAATGGAGATGTTAAGACAAGAGGAGAAGGGATGGCCAGGGTCTCTAGGCCTTCAGCATCATTGTCACCTTAAAACAAGCTAATTCTGCCCTGGTGTTGTCCTAGGCTTTGCTAGATGCTTGGCAGTACCCCTGGCTCGACCACCAGAAGCCACACTAGTGATAGGACACCCCAAATATCTCCAAATGTTGCCCCGTGCTCTGAAGGGTAAAACCCACTACCCATGGAGAAGCATAATTTGGTAGGTGTTGGAATGTGGATGAAATTTTACATCCATTCAAGTTAAAGAAACATGCAGAGAGGTACAGTCCCATTAAATGACGTACTAAATAAGTGTGGAGACTCCCCCACTGTGTTTAAAATGCTCAATAAAATATAACAATATGAAAATTTTAATACTGAGGACATAGTAAAGAAAGAAAATCCCTAGGCATCAAGATGATATTTGTTTGGAAAAGGAATGAAGCTTAAATCAGTAAGCATGGGGTAGCTGCTGCTGCAGCCTCTGCAGTGGGGGTGGTGGGTCACTCCACATGGAAGTAGTCACGGGCTTAGATTTAGGACAATGCAGCCATAGCCAAGGCAAAGATTCAGGCCTCTTTATGGAAAAAAAATCTTTCATAAAGACCAGACTATAAAAATGTGAAGCTTTAGTCATAGGTGTGTACGAAATACCTGCCCTCTGACCCGTCTTTGCAAGGAAGAATGTATTTGTCTACTGTCCAGGAAGAAGTCTCCAGGGGCTCAAAGGCCTGACTCATCAGACACTTTGGATTGGAGTACAGATTGGAGGAGCCCAAATCCCCTAGTTGAGACAGTAATTTAAAAGTTGGCCTTTGTAATATCTCTGGAATGCAAGTAATAGTGCAGGCATCCTCAGAAGGGCCATTACCTCTCAGCGTAGAGACACCATAAAAACATACTTTTCCAAACCAGTGCAAAAGTAGAAATTAAAATATAAGGCACACATTTGCAGGCACCAAACAAATGGGAGGATTATTATGCTAATTGTCGGAGCCACTCAAGAGCCTAAAGAAGAGTTTAATGATAATGTGGATGATGATTTAAGCAACATTTGGTAACAGAGCTTTAGGGAAGCTACCCGGGAAGATGGGAACGGAGAAAGAGCGCGGACTTGGGAAGTGGAGCTGGCTAGTATCCAAGCGACCTCTCTTGGCTTGGATGGGTTTAGTTGGCTTTTAAGTTTCATTTTTTTTGATTTTGAGATTGTGTTATGCTTTAGGTCTGAAATTTCCCCCTAAACTCTGAGGGTGTGGATTACAGAGGTGCTATACTCAACCTGAGAGTCAACCATCAGGGGAGTGAGAGCCGAATGTGCCCTAGGGGTGGGGCCCAGAGGGGGAGGCCGGTCAGCGGGTCTTGTCCTGACTGGGTGTCATGCGCCTGGTGTTTCNGCTTCCTGGCTGCAGAGGTAAACAGGTGACCCCCACCTGACCCTTCCAGTAAGCTTCACAGCTTTAAGCTATTGCCTAGCTTAATCTAGAACGTGGTCTGTCTGCTTCAGTCTCCCTAGAAGGGAGGACTATGTATGCATGGCTCCATAGTTGCCTTCCAAAAGGGCTTAAAGATAATTTTCTTTCTTTTGTGTTATTTTAAAGAGAATGGAAATCCGATAAACATGATACAGAATTTCAGAACTAGACAGTAGGACATTAACTATGGTTATTACATTGCATATTATTACTTTCAAAGTAGTTGCTTAGATGACCAGATATAGGAATGCAAAATTATTCAAATATAAAGACCAACTGTTCTTTCAATGAACTAATAGAAATATAGCATATATATATTTTTTTCTTCCTTCTTATCTCCTTTCCCCCATCCCAGTTGTTATCTATTTTCACACAATATCTTTCCTTTTCAAAATATCTACTGTAACTTTTGGATTTCATTTACGCGTTCAGTCTTACACGAGGGAGAACCCTGCATTTGCACATGCAGCTCTGGTTTATTTCACCTGTGCAAATGCTCCCTAGTTGCATCCATTTACCTAGAAAAGCCTTGAGTTTATCTCTCTATAGCCTAGTAGTGCTTCACTCTATAAAATACTGCATCATGTCTATCCATTATTCACGCACTGCACACTATTCCTATGCACTTTGGTTTTTGTTTATGGACACTTCACATGCCTCTACCCACTTCAATTGTTATGCATTTGCGTTATTTCCAAGATTTAGCCGTGACAAATGTGGCTGCTATCAACATGGGTGCACCTATATTGCTGTGGTGTGATGCTATTACTTTTTCTAGAAAAATACCGAGAAGGGGAATAGCTAAGAGATCTCTAATCCTAATTTTGAGGAATCTCCACACTGGTTTCCACAGTATCAGTCTACACTCCCATCGATAGTGGAGAAGGGCTCCTTTGACCCCACTGCCCTCCAGAATTTGTTATTTGTTGATTTCGTGATGATATCCATTCTTTCTGAGGTCATGTGGAATCCAAGTATTGTTTTAATTTGCATTTTTATTAAATGACCAATAGTGTTCAACATTTTGATGTATTTATTTTCCATTTATATTTGCTCATCTGAGAAGTGTGTATTTATTGCAAATGCCCATTTTTGGATTGAGTCTTTGAACTTTGGAGACTTAATCCTTTTTTAGTTATTTATACATTCTAGATAGATAGAAGTCCTTTGTTGGAGGGGCAGTTGGCTAAAATTTTTCCCCCATTCGCGGGTTTTCTTTTCAATCTGTTTGTGATTTCTTTTGATGGACAAAATCTTTATAATATGATGAGATCAAACCTGTGGATTCTTTGAAGTATTCCTGTGCAGTTTGGTTTTCATTTATTTCTTTTCTTTTCTTTTTTATTTTTTTGGCAGAACCAGGGATTGAACTCAGGCCCTTGCGCTTGCCAGGGAAGTGCTTATTCCACTGAGCCATCTCCCCGGGCAAGCAATATACTTTTGTTAATGGAAGAAAACATGAAAAAGACAAATACATACCCATTAATAGTTGTGAAAGCACAGAATGGACGTGGAGCTCGCAGAAGCGACAATGGTTACTGCATTTCCAAAAGTGCATAAAGACACATGTTCTCAAGGTGGACGGCCAAACAAAATGCGGAGCTCACTCAAGATAAATATTAGATTCAGCATAGTCACAAGGTAGAAAAACTGTACAGTACTGAAAATAAACCTTTTTTTTGTTCCATTTCTAAGTTAATAATCGGTGGATGTGTTCCACTGAAGGGATTCCTGCCGTGTGTAGCCGCCCCGCTACCCCTGAGGCCTCCTGGTGGCTTAGCTCCCCCTCCCCTGCTTCTCCCTGTGTTTTGCCCTGGCCCCCCTCCTCCTGCCTTCTCTGGTAGGAGCAGTGAAGGGACAGCCCCGAGAGCTACAGGAACAAACAAACAAACAAACAAAAAAATGCTGAGCACCAGTGCCTGAGGAATAAGTCATGTACACTGGGCAGGTGCAGTACTGGACTTCTGTATTGAAGAATCAAGAAGGACCTGACCTGGCAGCCAGACCTGAGAACAGTATTAGGCATGTATTCATAGCACTGTGCTGTGTAAATGCTGCAGAGATTGTGTCAGAGAATAAAATATAGTAGCTGCTTTGAAGAAAGCTGGCATTTAGCTCCAGGTAGAAGTGAGAAAAGAGAACTAAATCAAGTACATCCTTAGTAAGGAGAGTGTAGGTATTGCATGAGCCAGGCAACCCATCTAGGCCAAAGTAAGGGCTACTTTTTGGACAAAAGGATTCATGTTACCAAAAAGCCTCTTTATTAACGATCTCATTGTCACTGAGATTAAAGTCTCCCTCATCTCTCAGCCAAAGTGGAGGAGAGAGCTGCTTCCCTTCTCTCTGGTGGGTATGAGGATGTGAGCAGCAGCCTTCTCTCACTTGGCTGCCCAGCCTTTGTGCCCAGCAAATGCCAATCCTGTCCTGTGGACATGAAGTGAAGTGGGCCTGGGTTGGCCCGAGGACATTTGGTGCAGCCGTGAACACTGGAGTCCCTCCCTGCCAAAGGGACTGATGGGAAGGCCTCCCAGAACTTAGGGACCTGGGGGGGGCATGTGCTTGCAGGAAGCCAAACTGTCCTTCTCCCCAAGAGAATCTGAGTGTGCACTTGTTCTCCAGAGATGCTGTTCTCCATGATGTCTGCAAGCAGAGTGAGATCCGGCCTGAATCGTGGAGAAGGACCTGCCCTGCGCTCCTTGCTTCCCCCTCCTCCTCCCCCCTCCCCCCTCCCCTTCCCCTCCCTTCCCCTTCCCTCTTCTCCCCCTCCCCCTCCCTCTCCCCTTCTTCTCCCCTTCCCCCTCCTCCTCCTCCCCCCATCCTCTCCCTCCTCCTTTTGTGTGCTGGGGATCCAGTCTAGGGTTTTCTGCATGTGATACCTGCTCTGCAGATTTTACAACTAGGTTAACAGGAGCAAGCAAGACAAACATAACTAAGCAGTAATAAATGCTGAAATCCTATTCAGTCACACAAAACAGTTGGTCAGGGAGCTTTTGCCTTATTTTTTTTTTTTTTTTTTTTACCAGGGATAGAACTTAAGACCTTCTACTGGCCAAGCAGGCGCTGTGCCGCTGAACTGTCCCCAGGCCCCATCATTATATTTCCAAATGCTTCTTCAGAACTACTTTTAACTAGAGCCATGTAATTGCTTGGAATATTTTAGTTGGAGTCTAGATAAATTTTACATTGTACTTGTTTTTTTCTTTTACTGAAGATTAACCCATTGTGGGCAGACAGACAGGCAGAAATAGCCAACTAGATGTGTAGCAGTACCGCATTTGTGTGGGGTGTTCTTCAAGGTGCGTAGTGTAGATGGCACAAACCTCCCCTTTCCTTTCTGAGATTTCTCTCCTTGAAGCAGAAACGTCCTATCCCTTTCTGGCTCCTGACATGGTGTGAATTTTGATGGTTGCCTTATCCTCAGTTTTAATAAGCATCTAAAAATATTTGATCTCAGTACATAATAGAGAAAATTTCTTCAGCATTTCACAGTGGCGTAATGAAGCATGATAATTTTAACCGAACTAAAAAGCAGTTTGTGAGAATTTCATAATCCAAGGTGAGGGCTCTTGGGAGCCTGGTCCCGCTGGTGCCCGTGGAGGGTGCCTGCTCGCTCTGCTGCCACATTTCGGTAAATTCGGCCACAGGCACTTTGCTTCTCACCATTCTTCCTCATCCTTCATTCTCTGCAATCTTTTTCATCTGTGATTTAGTGGATTTTTTTCAGATTCATCTGACCTTGAAGGGTTTCGCTTTCCTTCTGGACGGCAGCATGGACAAGCATCTGTTTCTTCAGTTTCTCACGCCAAGGTTATTCACCAAGTACAAAGCACAGCTTCCTCAACAGTTGCTAATAAATAAGTCTTTAAAAACAGAGTAAGAATGTCTTGCAGTAAAAACAAAAAAAAATTGTGGAGAACATATTTACTGTAGCATGAAAGATGTTTATCAGTTACATACCTGGTCCTATGACGAGCATAGGTCGTCTGTCTCGCCTCGCACTTGTCTACGTTAGTAGTTCCAAAACTTCCAGGACGATGGCAAGCGGTAATAACGCTTGTCATTCACTTGGCCACCCAAGGCTTCATGATACAAGGCTCTGGAGGAGGCAAGCAGTACTTTACGGTTTCAGAGTTACTCATTGGAATGCATCTGATGGCAGCGTGTGCTTCCTCCGTGAGGTGGGTACCACTGACCGAGCTGTGTTTTGGGGTGGCTGCATGAGAAAGTGGCCCCACTGGTAGGCAAGAAACAGAGGCCTTGACATCTGTGCCGCCCACGGGTTCCACTTCCCACCTTCCAGGGGCCTCTGGTGCTGACCTTCTTTCCCCGGGATTGGGAGAAGCTGAAGGGCTCGGGACGCAGGCCACACCACGTGCTTCATGAGTGTGTTCCTGTTTCATCCCCACAAATGTTCTGGTGGGGAAGATATTATTTCTGCTTTATAGAGAAGAACATGGAGTAAGGTTTATAAAGGTTAAGTAATTTGATCTACTCTATCTGGTTAGTACATTACAGTGCCTTCCTTTGAATCCAGCAAGGCTAGCTTTAGCGCTCTGAATCCAATGTTGTGCCGTATCTCGGGAAGGTTCTTACAGAAGGAAAATAGTATTATTTATCTGCTTTCCAGGGAAAAGTATTGCAATGCTTTTTGTTGTTGTTGTCGTTAAAAATAGGAATAGTGGGTTTGATGTTTCACATTGTTCAAATTTACTAGTCTAATTTTTTTTATCAAAATGTATGGTTAGCAATGTCCTTAAGCTATTGAGCTTCCTACATTAACATGAGATTAACTGGACTTTTATTCTTAGATGTCCTTTTTCTCCTCTTGAATCACATATTCTGGATAAGTTCTTTTTTTACATTGATAGTACAGACCTGCCTAAATAAATAAATATATAGAGAGATGTCATGACAGTCACACACTTTCCTCTTTGAAATTAAAAAGGGATAAGGGCAGAATCAATCATTCCTTTAAAACAATTTATTCCTGAAGGTAGAAAGCTCCAGTAGTGCTTGAGATTTCTGATCATGCACAAAATGGAAATTGGAGAAAGGTTGAGGGAATTGGAAAAAGGCGTAACTTATGAAAGAGTCCATCTGAATTTTTATTACCCAGTTTCAAGGGTGTAAATCATTACTTGATTAAGACTTGATTGTTCTATGTGTAGCTGTCTTTTTTATCTTCAGTGCTAGGCATTAGCAGCTTCCCATGCAAATCCTCCTGTGATTTCCTGTGCAAACTGCACTGCTGAGAACTGGGAGAGCTGCCTGAGGAAATCTGACTTGGAGGCGGTTAAACAGCTGCGCAGAACCTGGAAGAGCTTTTGGCTTCCACTTACAAGTTTATTTATTAGGTGGAATAAAGAGCAAATATTTCCCACATTACAATGTAAGTCTGGGTCCTCAGAGTGATATGAAGGGAGGAAACTTCCTCTCTTGAAGATGAAGGAAAAAAACCTCCTCTCTTGGAGACAAGATTGCAGAGTCCTACCTTCTACATAGACTAAAATTAGACATGCAAAATGAAAATTGAAACATTACGTCACAATATATATCTTTGTCTTGTATTCAAACATGAGTGTAGTAATCCTCCTTCACAGTGTGACTTTCATGGAGTCACTGTTTTGCGGGTTTTCAAAAAATATTCATCTAAATTATTCATCATGGATTTTTAGGTATATTGCGGGATTTTGCTATACCATACAGTATAGGTATGTTGTTAAAATTGTGTAGGTTTATGAGTTTAGAAAATTTTAAAGAACATTAGAAGTGTCTTTAGAAGTATGGAAAAGGTTTATAAGAGTGTGGAAGGGTTTCTAAAGCATATATATATATATATATATATATATATATATATATTGCTACTTTGCTGATTTTCACTTAATGCAGGGGTGTCAGGACCGACACCTTTACTTTAAGTGATGGACCACTTATAGATTAGCATCATGGATACCTGGGTGTCTCCACCTTTGTCACTGGTGGAATTTCACCTTGAGAAAAGAATGCCCTTCCTGGGTCTTCCTTGCCTCCTATGAACATAGTAAGAAGATAGGTGATCTTCTGGTGATCCTTCTGATGTCACAGGCAGGACGCTTGGGGTAGTCCTAGGACCTGCAGTCTGGTGTGGAGCACGTGGGGGACATGACATAGTTGCCAACTGAGTGACTTATGTAAGGACATCTTGGATAAACCAGAAAATACAAGAAAAAAAAGGAAAACAAGCTTTATATGGTTGGTGAAGAATGTGAAAATGGTATTAAGGAGAAAAAGATCCCCCGTTTCACACTGAGCAGCCATCGTTTTGCCTGGACACTGTCCTTTCTTCTCTTAGTGCTTCTGGGCCGTAGCTGATCGTAGCTGGGCCGTTGCAGCATAGCATATATCCAGGTGTGAGTAGAAACTGGCTTCAGTGACGTTCACCATGACACACACGCATTTCTTTCACAGGTAGAGCATAGAACAAAAAGATAATTTTGCCTCCTTAAAAAAATAGATGCAAGTTCAAATCCTTGGCCCTGTACATGTGGCCTTCATGGGAAGCAGCCCTGCATGGATTCTGCTGAGCTCTTTAGGGCAGATCGCTGTCCAATATGCCTGACATTCTGCTAAGAGAGAGGGGTGACTGGGCCAAGAGGCGGATCCAGGGGTGACACTGAAGCTGCACAGAGAGACGAGAGAGACACCTCCATGGGTCACAGAGAGCCAGCTTCTCCCAGCTGTCACTGGAAGCCAGGGAGCACAGGGGAAACCTCTCAGTGGAACCAAGTTTCTCTCAGATAGAATCAATATTACCAATGCCTTAGTTTCAGATGTCTGACCTCCAGAACCATGAGGGAAGAAAGTTCATTTTTGGGGGCCCAGTTGATGTCTTTCGTTACAGTGCCTCTAGGAAACTATCCTTAAGAGAATGGCTTCTACAAGTCCCTTTGTCATAGATGATGGACCAAAAACTCATCCCAGCAATAGGAATGATATACTCAGATGATCAGCTATATATTTCATACTTAGTTGGAAAGAAACCAGGGATCTGAGTAACCTGACATGGTAGTCTTGAGTTTACTGTCCTCACTGACCTTCACAAAGTGAATCCTCTTATTTCTTCCTGTACCTAGAAGCCTTTCTGCACTGCCCACAGTGTGCAGATTTCTATGAGTCTCTGGTCTCCAGTTTTTGGGTGAACAGGATTCCAGGGCAGCTTTATGGAGGTCTCAGCACATCGAAGTGGTTTTTATACCAACTGTGACACCGTTTTGCTCTTACACCCAAGCACAATGGCAGTCATATGATGGCTCTCCTGCAGTCTCTTCCACATCTGTCTCTTGAGTCAAAACGAGGAGAATCTTTGGGAGAACAGAATCTGGCTGAATGAGTTAAGAAGGACGTAAGAGGGATAATTGTTAATCAGTAATCTAGGTATTATGTACTCATATGCTGGTGATGTGCCAGATGCTCTGAAAGATTTAACAATACAGAATAGGCACAATGCTTGCCTTCTGGGAATTTAAAACACAATGTAGGGTAGTGATCTAGAATGTTTAACCTGGAGCCTGGCAGCCCTGGCTTTAAGCTCACCCTTACTCCTATTCGTGCCAAATACTTGGTAAATTGTGTCTATGCTTTCTGTTTTTATTTATGCAATTCAAGTGGTGACACAAAGGCTCAGCTGGTCAGGAGGGATAAAGCTTGGGAGCTATTGCACGGTGAGTGACATCGTCAGTAATGACATCTTGTCTGCTTCAGAGGAACTGAGAATAAATTTTAAGTGCCTCACCATAGACACAGATTAGGAGATGAAGCCTGGATTTGTCAATTAATTTAATTTCATCACTATATGTTGTATACAGTATCAGGTCATCACATTTTATTCTACATATGTGCACAATTGTCATTGTCAACTAAAAGTAATATTAACTGAAAACAATGAAAATGAACATAGTAAATATCTCATACACCAAAAGTGTTATTTATTTTGTATTATTTGGGATTCTCCAGAGAAGTGGAACCCCTAAGATATACAGGTATATATAATATAATATAATACAAAAAGATTCTTGCAAATACATAATTTTATATTTAGAGAGCAATCCTTTGCTTCTTTTTCATTGATGTTTCATAGGGGATGGACTCATGCAAGTACAGAGGCTGGCAGGTCCCATTCTGCTGCCTAACCAGAAGGCCAGACATAGGGCAGGCCGTGCTGCTGCTGCAGCTGAGCCCCTGTGGCAGATGACATCACAAGAAATTTGATCCAGAATCAGGAAAAGCCAGCACCATCAATGAAGCTTAAGGGCAAACTGGCACAGCACCCTCTCTTTCCTGAGGGAGGCCCCCTCCTTGGTTCTTTGAGGTCTTTGACTGATCAGCTGAGTCTGCTGACATTATGCAGGGTGACCTACTTAAAGCCGACCTTTTTGCTTGATGAAATCCCTCGAAGGACTCCTGAAACACTTGCCATTGTATTTGACCATTTATATTACGCTCCTGACTCAACTAACTTGACACACAATATTCGTTTCTACAATATTAACTGTAATGTTTCACATACAGTACCTGTTAATAGTAGGTAGTATAAAATTAATGGTACTGTTAACTCATAAGATGGAAGATGGCCCAAAGCACACGGGGCCACCAATCTTGCTGGATGCTCGACTATGCTAATTTAAAATTTTATCTGAAAAATAGTGTCTTGAACCAAGAGACAAAGGCTTAGCAAAGAGCTGGGTACAGAAAACAATCTCTCCAGTGGATTATTTTTAATGTAGTAGAAAAAAAACATGCAAATTTATTTTCTTCTCTTTTTTTTTAACTTTGCTTTTGTCTGAATGTTTTAAAAAGGATTTTCATGAATCTCTTTCTCATGGCTTAAAAATAAACAGAACAGTAACGTTTAAGCCACCAGATGTCAGCTGTGGTGGACAGAATAATGACCCCCTAAAGATATCCACTTCCTAATCCCCGGCCTGTGAATCTGCTCCCTTACATGGTGAAAGGGCCCCTGAAGATGTGACTAAGGTGGAGATCTGCCCTGGAGCGAGGATGCTAGTCCATGCAGACAGAGGGGATCTGATCACACACGTGCTTAACAGCTGAGAGCATCTCCCTGCTGTGCTCCAAGGAAGATGGGAGCACAGAAAAAAGGGCTAGAGAGATGCAAAGTTGCTGGCAAGGAAGGTGAAGAAAGGGGGTTATGGGCCAAAGAATGTTCCAGCTTTTAGGAGCTACAAGAGACAAGGAAATGGATTCTCTTCTAGAGCTTCCAAAAAGGAATGTGTCTCTGCTGTCATTCTGTCAGCCTTCTGAGAGCTGTCAGACTTCTGATCTCCACAGCCAGAAATAATACATCTGTGGTTTTAACTTGTTATGTTGCTTGTAGTGGGGTGGTTCATGGGTGTGTATATGTGACACTCAAAACCAGCCAAGGATTAAATGCAATGCATGGAATTGTGTAGATGGAAGTCCTTGAAGTTGGATAGAGTGCTTGTATTTATTAAATATTATTGCAACACCCGCATTGACTGATCTCCCTTATCAGGGTTTTTATAATTTTGAATTCCCTCGTTCACGATCAGAAGCTCTCCCTTTATCGTCAGTGGCTTTTCTATCTACTACCTTCCATGAGCTTCCTACTTGCATTCTAATATTGCAGCTTTAAAGCTTTGGGGACTCTTCTTCTACTTCCATGAGCTATCTTTGTCAGCCTTACAGTGGGAACTGGAATGGTCTCCGGGTCAAAAACCAGCCCAATAAGTCTTGAGGATGAAGACATTTATCACAAACCAGACCACCAGGATGTCTTTGCATTCAAAACTGCTTATTCAAGATGTTTTACATGAATGATCAACTTTTATAGTAAGAAACCAAACACACTGCATGTTATAAGTAATATTAGGGTAATTAATAATTATGTTCAACATTTTACAATAATTACATAGTAAAGTAAGTTATCTGTAATTCTAGCTCTTGAATTTAATCACTTTTTTTTCTTTTTGTGGAACCAGGGATTGAACTCAGGCCCTTGCACTTGCCAGTGAAGTGCTTATACCACTGGGCCATCTCCCCGGCCCTGAATTTAATCACTTTCATGG
>NDGN011464278.1:0-13596 GCA_002564285.1 Tympanoctomys barrerae
GAAGAAGAAGAAGAAGAAGAAGAAGAAGAAGAAGAAGAAGAAGAAGAAGAAGAAAGATAGGTAATTATATCTTGTATTATAAAGTGTAAAATGAGAGTGACAATAATTCTCATGTGAAATATGTAGCATCACAGTGTCTAGTGAGTGTGGAAGGCAAGTGGTTGAGCTGCCAGTGGAAAAGGAAACCCACTAAAGTGGTATAATTTCTTCCATCACAAGATAACAGACCATGATTGGCAATAAGCCGAGCAGAAAGTAATGCAGAAAATCTCAGGGAAGCTCATACAGACATCATAAAATTCACATGGAGTATTTATTACTTCTAAGAAAGAGATTTATCTTTCTGAAACTCACATTAATGAAGTAATTTTTCTGGATTTGCAAGGTGTGTTAAGAGATAAACATGCACTTTAGATTGTACTAGGTAATCCTGGACCTCACTCTGCGAGGGCATCATTTCTCTCTATAATACTCTTTATCAGGCCATTTTCAATAACAGAATAATATTTCAACACTCTGCTAGGGGATTCTTTTAAATAAAACACATTTTTCTCACAATTAAAATAACTTTATGCACATCTAAGTTTAAACAATGAACTTCACAATAATATATACATATTCAATAATATGGTACATTAGCGACTTTAAACTTCACTTTTTCCTTATGAAAAGCAATTGCGTGTTTTATTGTTGTAAGATAACATACTCTCAAAAAGTATACTTTAAATTTTTATCAGTACAAATTTGCAACCTCTATGATTATATTTATTGTGGTCCATATCCATAACATAGCTGAAGTATTTTTGGCTGATGAGTCCCTTCCCCTCTCTGCACTTTCCGTCTCTCAGTTCCCACTAGCAACATCTCCAAACTAAAGTTATGTTTTCAATCCTGTGTTAAGCAAATTGACATTTTCTAAATAGCTTCCAGCTTACGGGAACATACTTGTACAAAGGGCTAGATTTTACAGTTAGTAGAGCTTTTCTCCAAAATAATTGGTAACATATACTGTGGTGATTTGGGGAGATAAGTAATGGTTTTGTTATGTAACTGGAAATTTGGAAATTTGGAGGACACATAAAGAACTGTATTGTGAAAGGAATTACAAACTGTTCAGTAGGATTCAGTGGTTCAGTGGACTATAGGAAGCTGCCTAAATATGTTTTGTTTTGGAACAATCCCAGTTGCTTGATTCCAGAATAAGGAGGGGGATACTAGTGGCATTAGATGCAGGTATTTTGTCCTTATTAATATTATTTAGATATTCCAAATAATGAAATGTCATTGTGTGAATTGTTAACAATATTTCTGTATATTACTATAGTTAGCTACTTTTGTGAAAGAAATTGTCACATGATATATATATATATATATATATATATATATAATCATAATCTTCCTGTTTTCAGCCTCCCCAGTGCTGAGATTACAGGCATGCACCACCACCATACCCGGTCCCGGTGACCAGCTCAGTGCACCCAGAGGTGGGGCCGGTGTGGCATGTGGTATGGGGGATCAAACCCCTGTCCCCGCACTTGCCTAAGCAGGTGCTTATTCTCCTGAGCTATCTCACTGGCCATGGTACATGATGTTTTAAAAAGCTTTTAAATCAGCTCACTGGTTTGGGATCCAGTACAAACTTTACTTATGTTTCTTTCAACAACATCTAACAATCACCTACAGTGTGTCAGGCCATGCCAACAGATGTTGAGGACATAGTTATGA
Organism: Tympanoctomys barrerae; assembly: GCA_002564285.1. Classification (NCBI taxonomy): domain Eukaryota; kingdom Metazoa; phylum Chordata; class Mammalia; order Rodentia; family Octodontidae; genus Tympanoctomys; species Tympanoctomys barrerae. Next base: position 1,726 of record NDGN011464278.1, read on the forward strand.
AAAGACAGAGCACCCAACTTAGTGGTACTTGCACTCTAATGTGAGAGACAGATTATTAGCAAATGGTAAGTAGTGCTCCAAAGACTCAAAGACGCTAAGGGCACAGAGAAGAATTGAATCATGACTATTGATTTTTAACAGCGTCAGGAAATGTCTTAAAGAAGAGTTGAATTCGGAAGAAGTACCTGCATGAAGTGATGGAGTGAGTTACTCTAAGACCAGTAAAAGAAATATTCGAAGCATAAATAAGAGCAAATCCATAGACCCTGAGAGTACTCTAAGCTTGATATAATTAACCCATAGACTTTCCACAGCAAGTCAACGTGGCAGAAGCGTTGAGTATAAGGAATGGGGTGATTTAGATCAGAACTGGTAGACATGAGTCATGAGGGACCCTCTGGAAAGAGTGTGGCCTTTACCTAAATGTGTCAGGAAGCAGGAGAGTGAGGTTTGGCTGTTTTATTTTAGACTGAATAACGTCCTCTCAAAGATATCTATGTCACATTCCCCAGAACGGGTTCCCTAGATTACATGTAATGACAAAAGAGTCCTTGCAAATGTGGTTAACTAAGGAGCTCATTTTAAGCTTGGGGCATTTTCCTGCACGATCCAACATAATCACATGTTCTTCTAAGGAGAAAGGTAGATCCAGAGGAGAAGGCGAGGTGATGATGAATGAAGACTGGAAGAAAGTACTCCACAGGTGGAGGCAGGAGCCACATGACAAGCACACAGACCCCTTCCAAAAGATGAAAGAAAAAGAAAGAGAGAAATCACAATGGATTCTCTCCTCAGTTATTTCGAAAGAAATCAGGCACGGGGAGCTCTTGACTTTACCTCAGTGAAATTTATCTCAGACTTTTGACTACCAGAGCAGTAGGAAGATTGATATGTGCTGTTTTAAGCATTAATTTGTAGTGGTTTTTTTGTTGTTGTTGTTGTTTGTTTTGTTTTTGTTTTTAATAGCCACACAGGATACCTATATAAATGTGTTGCTTCTAGTTAGGAAATTGAAGGGCAGGCCAAATAGCTCAGTGGATTAAAGTGCCTGCTTAGGCTGGGAGTTTGATGACCTGCCATGCTGGCTCCACCCTCGGGGTGTGCTGAGATGGCAATTGAGACTGGGCATGGTGGTGCGTGCCTGTAATCTCAGCACTTGGGAGGCTGTAAACAGGAGAATCACTATGAATCTGATCTACCTAGTGAGACCCTATAGACCCTATAAACCCTGTACTAAATAAAAATTTTAGAAAAGAAAATAAAAGGAAAGAAAAATTGAAAAACAGACTAGGAAAGGGCAGACGTGAGTCATCTAAGGAAATTGTAGTGGTTTGGACTATGGAATTTGTGGGGAATTTTTGTAGACTAAAGGACTCTCTTGGTGATGTGATGTACGGTTTGGCTGAAAGACAGGATTTTTACAAGATCTCTATTGGTTAGCAACAAATTACCACAAATTTGGCAACTTGTAGCAGCATAAATTTATAATCTCTTTTCATTCACTTACTATCTTCGGCATCCATGTGGGCTTCACATGCTGAGGGTCTCCAAGTGCTGATTCCAGCTGGGTGGCGTTCTGAGCTGGAGGCATTAGAAAAGAATTTTCTTCTGTGTCATTTTTGTTGGTAGAATCCTGTTCCTTGTGGTTCTACTGATGATGCTTGTGTGCTGGTGTCCAGCAGAGGTTGCTCTCAACTCCTAGAAATTGCTGGGAATTCCTTTTCCTTTGGATCCTTCTTCTTCAAAGAAATCAGAATGAGCTTATATGGACTTTCTTTTACACCAAAAAATTACTGATTAGTAAAATTATAATGAAATGCTATTGCCTTAAAATTTTAAATAATTACTGGTGTGACGTTATATTAAAATACCCAGTTGTTCAAGCAGAAAATGTCTATGGAGAGGCATTCTAGATTTCTGGCTGACAGCTCTCAAGGATGACTCTACTTTTTTCCCTGAATGTGGCCACCATAGGAGCTGTGTATTATAAATAAGAACAGTAAATTGAAAGAAACATATGTGGACAATTGACAAAATGTAAGTATTATGTGGTTTGGAAATTAAAATTATAATTTTAATATTGCTAGTTAGTAGGGGCTTGTATACACTGATATGCCCCTTGGAAGAGAGATTAAGGGTTAGATTGATATATTGGTCCATCATCATTTTAGGATGATGATGAAGTGATATTGTGAGCCTTCACATAGTTAAGGGCAGATAAAGTGTTCTGAGCAGTCCAACAGTTAATGATCTAGGGAAGGTCCTGGTGGCAGCAAATGAAGATCAAGCTGTGAAACTGGTGATGAACTGAAGGAATCAGAGAGTGTGGCAACACTGGAGATGGAACATCTTTAGGCTCTACCTGAGCCTACTAAATCAGAATTTCCAGATGGGACCAAGCAGTCCATATATTTAAAACCCTGCCAGCTAATTCTGATATATGAGGCTGTCTGACAATTTTAATGAGAGAAAAGAGTAAGTCTCTTGGAGAGTGAATTAATCCCTGTGCATCTCAAGCTGCGATTCTTGTGCACTAGAGGCAGCATTATTTGATGACTTTTGACAAATTGAGGAACTTACAACCCAACACTCATTTGTGGACTCATAGTGTGCATTTTAATGACTTCAGTTATGACTCATATGTGTATTAACATTTGAGAAACAATGAGATATATGATATTTTAAATAATGTAAGCTAAGACAACATATATAAACCTATATACCTCTATACCTGCATATGGTATTGCCTGTATTGATGTCTTATTCTATTTTAAAAATGATCATTCAGACATTTTCAAACATACAAGTTCCCATGTTCTCCACCACTTTAGACCTGCCTCAGCACATGGCTTTCCTCTATAAAATATCCTGGAAGAGACAGCTTCCTGGGAACCACCCGCTCAGGGACCCCTCCTGTCTGTCTCAGACAGGAGCTTTCTTTCCCTCAATAAATATATTCTGCTCAATTAAAAAATACATAACGTATGTCACTCAATCTGTAACAATTTAATGAAGCAGTTTCCTTAATTTGATGGAAGGTTAAAATTACCTGGGACTATTTCCTTGAAGGATTAAAAAGTGGAAGATGGACTTCGAGTGCAGTAGGTAGGAGACCTGGAGGTTCAGGAGCACTTCCAGTGAAAGTCTTCAGAGGTCACTGGAGGTAAACGGCACAACCCGTTCTGATAAAACACACTTGGAATGTGGGAATAGAGGCCATTGTGTAAAAGGGCAATTACTTCGCAACACTGAATATGGCTGGCCTGGATTCAGACAAGCAACTGTTCCTCTTTAAGAGGCCAGAAAATGATATAAGTTGTTTCTTCAATTTAGCTTACATTTCTTCTGGAAATTGAATCAAGGATACTTCATTATTTTATACATACTTTAGCATCACTCCTTAAAAGTGTTTCAGGCCAAGTGAGATTTATCTTTCCTTTTCTAGGAAACAATTCCATTTGCAAGAAATGGAGAGTAATTCAGGAGATATCAGTGTATAAATGTGTTTCTTAAATGAAAGACATCAAATACTATTTAAAGAAATAGTGAACTATAGAAAAAGCTATGCTCTCTTATCATGTAAATAAGGTTAAGCAATTTGGTCCAAACTTGCAAGTTAGTTTAAAGAATCAATAATGGTCTGCCTCCTTAAACTATTATTGTTCAATTGATTGCAAAATAAAATATTAATACAGAAAGCATAGCAAATAAATGAAATTATCAAAGATAATTTCTTTCAGTACTTAGCATCAGCAGATGAGAACCGATCTGCTGGTATTCCTAGTATTCACGCAGTGCAGAAGGTGGAAGATGTATAAGGAAGTGCTCCTCCTCCTTCGTGAGCTGCAAAGTCTGCCCAAATAGCAAAATTCTTCCTGGCACAAAGTCTGCTGCTTGGGGCAGCCATGTGTTATTGTGCTTGGACTCACTCCATCTGCAAATGTTGGCTTTTCATCTGTGACCAAGAAAAAAAATTGTGCGAGGAACATGTTAAACATTTAATCCTTGTTTACTTGTTAACCAAAGGTTTTGTTAAATCCTGCCAGTGTGGGTTTTCCTGTTCATTTGTCTCTCAAGGTGACTATAGAGGCGCTCACAGCATTGTGCTTAAATATGAGCTACAAAGTAAAACTCTGATAAATTATTGTGTTTGTACTTAGAGTTAGAAATATGTGTAGTCGTTCTAAATGTAATTTCACATTTTGAAGCCTAAATGGAAAATGAATAAGAGAGTAAACTGCAAAACAATATATATGCATATGTAGTATATATATGCATTATATATATATATATATATATATATAGTATTAAGCCTTGTCTCAGGCTTCTCATTAGTAAAGTGAGAGTGAATTAGAGAGAAAGTTTGAGACATTGGACTATCAGATTATAAGAATGACAAGCCAGGTGATATTTAAGGCATAAAAGAAGGGACAGAAATCATCCACTGAAATATATTCTTTTTCTCTGAATTTATAAAGAATATAAGCTAACACGTCTATATTTTATTTATCAAAATTAGTAATTAATTAATTATTCTTCTGTGGCCAAAAGCAGTTTGTGTCTTGATCTTAGCTACAATGTTCATAACATTTGTGATTTTGGATTGGTTCTGATTTTAGACGTATTAGCCAGTAGAAGTATTCTTACAAGAAGAAGCATTGTTTTTGGCTGGGGGTCTCAGTGGGTGTGGTCCATGACCTGGCCACACATTGGTCTGTGCCTGTGGTGGGCGGCACAGGGCAGGCCAGTGTGAGTGTGCAGCAGAGGAGGTTACTAAACTCTGGGCACGCAGGAAGTAGAAAGAGAGAACCTGAAAATAGCAGAAAACATCAATTGAATGAATGAATGAATGAATGAATGAATGAATGAATGAATGAAAAGCATTTTTCCCAAATTACAGTTATCCCTCAGTACCTGCAAAAAAGTGGTCTTGACCCCTCTACACTAGTATCGAAACCCCCGTGTACTTAGTGCCCCTATATAGCATGGCATAGTATTTGGGTATAACTTGTGTACATTCCCCCGGGTGTTTTAAAGTTTAAAGGTTGTATTAGCTTTCTGTTTCTGTAACAAAAGCTTGAGACAAACAGCTTACAAAAAGAAGCACTGCTCTTAGCTGGCAGCCCCAGAGGGTGTGGTCTGTGACCCGGCCACACACTGGTCTGTGCCTGTGGTGGGCGGCACAGGGCAGCTGAGTGTGAGCATGCAGCAGAGGAGGATACCAAATTCCAGACACACAGGAAGTAGAAAGGGAGAAGAAGAGACCAGGGCCCTTTGTGGCCTTCAAGCTCTTACCCACCTCCCTTCCTTCCAGTATACCGGGCGTAGACTCCTAAAGCACCCATCAACTGCGAAAGTTCAGTGCCTTGTGACCAAGGGTCTTTCATGCAGGAGCTTTTGAAGGCAATTCCAGATCCAAATCACAACAGTTATAATAACTAACACAATGTAAATGTCATGTAAATAGATGAAGCTGCATTGTTTAGACAATGACAAAAGCATGTCATTGTTTTATAAAAATATGTCATATCAAGAATAGACACAAATTTTTCAGAATATTTTTGAGCTGTAGTTCTTTGCATCCTCAAATACAAAGTGCCAATTATATAGATATATTTCTATATCTATCCTTGGATTAAGACTGTCTACATTTGGGCTGGGAAGATAGCTCAGTAGAATAAGTGTTTGCCTGGCAAGCTTACGGTCCTGAGTTCAATCCCTGGTACCACCAAAATAAAAAATAAATGCTGTCTACATCACTCTACTATATGACATCATAAAATAGTCTCAATTACAATGAAATTGAAATTATATCCTGCTGTTTTTTCTCTGTATAGTGAAAGCAGAGTCAACCTAAGTAACTACTTATGGTCATGTGACATGACTTAATGAAGTATGGGACATAAAGTCCTTGAAGGAGAAGTGGGGCTTTAGAGAGAAACAAGAACACTGCTGTGCCATTTCCCAGGGCTTGTGCCAAGTCCCTTTTCTGAAATTATTTTTCCTCTGCTCAGACTGTGAGCAAATTAAGTGACTTGATTTTCAGTAGCAACACAAAAAGCACGATGTTTAAATAGTGGATATTAAGGTGTCTGTGAGGTAAATTTGTTTTGACATGTCTAGCAGAACAACGTAAACTCTTACCTTTACCTCTCCACTGAAACTCATCCACAAAATAAGCCATTGTACTGTCATGTACTCTCACTGCCACTTTGTGTCAGAAAAGCAAAAGGAATGAAACTGAGGGCAAAAATGAACTGGTTAAAATGCTAAATTTTGCTGTATTTGTTTTCTCCTGACACTAAAATTAACTTGTGTGATGTTTGTCTTCCTGAAATTTTAATATTGGCTTTAGTACATCTCAGAAGAATATTTTGTTTTGAGGGGTTTAGTGGTGTACAAATCTTTGCATAATGAACACTTGTGTGAATGTCATGTTTTGGGGAAAGACTATCAAAATTAGAGCTTAGAAATAAGATTTCTAACAAAATCACTTTGTATGTTCTTAAATAGATGCTATAATAAGATAGTCAGATGTGTACTGCTCCAAAGAAGGCAGTGTCTATCATAAAAACTAGACTGAAGTTATTTAGTACCTATTCAATATGATGGGATGAATTTGATTTTAAAAAAAGTCATATTTACTTCAAGATTTAATATTGGAAGTCTACTTACTTAAATGTATTTATTTTAAAATTTACTCTTAAAATTTGAATAAAAAGTTATTCTTTTATAAAACCAAAATATCATACAATATGAAACCTAGTTAGGACTATAAAAGATTTCGGGATTTTTTTTTTTTTGCACCAGTTGCAAATTGAAGAGCTAAGAGAGTTTCAAATAAACTGGATGAAAAGCAGCTGGTCAACAGGCCAGAGCACTTTCATACTTAGAGTAGCAAGTTAAGGAAGTAAGAGCCTAGTGTCCAGATGTAATGCAGTGAGGGTGAGGACCACTCAGGCACCGCTCCACTTAAGTGTAGATTGAGTTCCATTAACTTGGTTTGTTTCACATGTTAAGCCTGCATTTTTCAAAGTCAGTGATAGAGGTAGGTTTCTAGCAGCTAATGCCTAAACTTTTGGGAAAGATTTTGAACAGGAAAGTTATTTATGCAACTATTGAGAGAGCAATACCTTGAGACATAAATTAAATACCAGCACAGATGACTTGCAAAAAGAATTTTTATTATACTTTTATTTTTGTCTCAATTTTCACATGTAGAGAGACCACCTTTGAATTTTTGTCAGTACTCATATCCTCAATCCATTGTGAAAGGAAGGATAACGAAATTCCAGTTGAAGAGTGTAGAAAGAAACCAATAATTTGAGTGTTTAAAAGATTAGTAAATATTTTAGTGATGAAAATTATAACAAAGGTATTGTTCTAACTATAATTTAAAGAAAAATAATCTAGTTTAAGGATTGAATTAGGAAAAGTATTTATGAGCAGTAAGTAATCCTGACAAGGATTATACACAGATATTGTACAATAGATCCTAAATGAGGTAGTACAAAATTTAAGAACAAAATTAAGGATGCATGGAATACACCTGTTCATGGACACAGTTACACACTCAAACATAAATTCTCAAGTCTGTTACAAAACTAACACAATATTATATATGATTTGTTAAGGCTAAATAGGTACTTTTCAGTGAATTATGAATGAAAATTGCTTATCACCTAAGGCAATTAAAGTTATAATAAAAATTCAAAGAAGAATTATGATATAGTGTAAACTTAATAGCAAAAGTTCTCTCATAGTTTAGTGTTCCAAAGTTAATGGATAACAATAATTTTCTCTCACATTTTTAAAAGAACATATCAAATGTCAACAAATTTTAAAGAATGCTGTTCTTAAAGGACCAGGACTATTCCGTGATCCTAAAAATGAGAGAAATAAGTTGAAAGCTAATCAATATACAGCAGACTGTATGTGAATATTGATAGGGCAGGAGATACTACAGGCATTCAGCAAAAGGAGAGTTCCCCTTTTAATAGTAATGCATTATCAAATTAAAACTTTTGTTTTACATGCTATCAATTCATAACATTGACTAAATAAGAAAATTTGGAAATATTATTGCTCTCAAGAATAAAATTTGTTAGACATTTGTTTTGTTTTCTTCTTTATGTTACAGCTACTGGAAATTATATTTGGCCCAAAGTTTAATAGCATTTCCAAAAATTAAAATCTTACCAAATGAAAAAGTAAATTATATTGTTCAAAGTATTTCAGACCATACAGTATATGAAAGTACATGAGACAATTGTTGTTGTTTTTGATTTGCATTTTAATGCTTCTTTGATCCATTTTTGAGGTCCTGGCCAGACAGCTATCGTTTTCCACTTTTTGAGCAACACCATCCATATCCTACTTACTTCCTGTACAGAGCTGTCATTCAATGGGTCATTAAGTATCACCTCAATATGATGAGGGAAGACATTTGGTGATTTGTGATAGCCCATGTGCTCTACTGGCTGAGAAATTATTAAAACTATTCTATGCAAAAAGAGCACTGACAAAGTCACTAACCCTGTCAACATAGCCCACAGCATCAGCTTCCCGGTGCTCTGCTTCTACCGGCAGTCTTTCTGGGGCTTTGCAGAAGGCCTCTTTCATTTGAAGGCATCAGGTTTGGTTTTCTTTTTATTTTCTTTCTTTTTTCTCATCTTTCCTATATCCATCATTGAATGAAGTGCCTGATCTCAAAGATCCACACAATTGACTTTTTAAGGGCTGGCCAAATAGCTCAGCAGATTAAAAGTACCTGTAAGCAGGTGTAGGGGCCAAGGGTTCGATCCCTAGGTCTACCGGTCCCGCCCCTGGGGTGCACTGAGACAGTAGTTGAGACTGGGCATTGTGATGTGCTCCTATAATACCAGTTCTTGGGAGGCTGTAAACAGGTGGATCACTATGAGTCCAGTCTAATAGTGAGACCCTGAACACTCTGTAGAACTTTACATAAAATACGAAAGAAATTTAAAAAAAAATGATTCAAGAATCCATAGAACTTCTATCAAAAATCCTTCAAATTTATTTTTAAGTATCATGAAACTTATAATTCTCAAGGAGAAATTAATATTATTTAATGGACAGACACATACTTTGCATAGTAAATTTTTTTTTATAGAACGTGTTTTAATTTATCACTTACCTTTAAGAAGAGTTTAAGATAATGGGAGAAATGATGCAATGTGGCATAAACCTGCTGGTGCCCTGTAAAGAGAAGAGCCCCCCAAGCCAGCTCCCTGCCTCCCATTCTTTCCCAGTGACCTCTTTTTCTCTCTATTCTCTTCACTGCTCTAAAGATAATTGTTTCTCCAGATAGACAGCAGCTCCATAAGAATAGCTTGGACATCTGTTTTGTCAACTGCTATATTCCTGGTGCCCGCCACATGGCAGTATATAGTGCGTGTTCAGTAAATTTTTATAGAATACTTGTTTTTGGTTCGAGAAGAAAAAAATATTGTACTCTATTTGTTAAAATGTGTCGATGAATCTAACTTAAGGTCCACATATACTTAGATAAAAAAAATCACATTGAATCCTTGTTTTATATGTCTTAATATGCTATGATGGCTGTACATTTTGGATATTTTTTTAAACCCTACATATTCTTTTTTTAATGACTTCAATAAAACCCAAGTCTACTGACATTTCTGATTTTGCTGATAATGCAACCCCCAGAGATATTAACAAGTAAAGAAAACTTGATGATGTTGAGCAAAGAAAAATTGTGTTATTTTATTGGTTTTAGTGTATGCTACACATGAAATTGGTGATTGTTTTGTTTCTATTGATGTTGTAAATGAGTGAATATATTTAACAGAAGTTAAATAATTCAATAATTAAGTGTCACAAAGTAATGCTAAACAAAGGAATTTGCTGTTGAGGAGCTTTTGGTATGAGGCTTGTGAATTCAGCATCTTCTATTATAATTACTTAAGGTCTGCCTTTAAGCGGGGGATATCTTTAATAATTCTCAGAACATTTTCAACCTCATAAAATTTTAATTAACAATTAGCATTGTTCATAGATCATCACTATTGCTTTGCACTTGGAAGGAATCAGAAGACTGATAAGCCATTTTTTTCACTATCAATAAATTCTCAGTATAGTTGGGGAGGGAAAAGTGAACATTTGTAAGTGTGAAGAACATCCCCAAAAGACAAAAAATGGCATCAAGACAGTAATGATTGAAATAGCTCAGGACATTTGGTACTCACCTCCTATAGGAAGATCTGTGAAAATATTCAAGGTGCTTGAACTACCTGGACTGGTATAGTTATGGAAGTTTCCCTGTCGAATGTGGGACAGCAGCTGACCCTTGGAGGAGTCAATAATTAAAAGAAAACAGGCCAGCCAAAAAGCACTGCGAAGCCTGTGATCCTAATGCAGGGAGCACAGATAGATTTGAGCAAAGGCTGTGAGCACTGTGGATACAGGGTCACTACATCCACCAGTGCAAACCTAAAAGTGAGAAATGAGTTTGAACTTTTAAAATGTGGCCAGATTATAAAGGGCAAAAAGACTCATCGACAAATTTAAATGCAATACCCAGGGAAGGAAGGAATCATTGGAGATTTGTAAGAGAAATAGTTTAAAGTAATGAATGTATGTTTAAACAAAATAAAACTGTTTGCTTTTGAGGGGATGGGAATATATGTCAGATAGAAAGGAATTTTAAGGTCATTCTCAAGAGCAGTCTACTAGCTGTAAAAAAAAAAAGTCTTAAAATTAAGTGTGTATGAAATAGTACATTTTACCTGTATGTTTTTAACATCTAGTGTGTAGTCAGTGGCTGGCAATATAGCGATCAATCAAATGATTGATTTGCCATCAATCATTGTGTATGTCAACAAGTACATTTATCACTTACAAGAAATAGTTGGGGTGGGGGAGAGGGCTTAGTGGAATAAGCACTTCCCTGGCAAGCACAGGGGCCTGAGTTCAACCCCTGGTTTGGCAAAACAAACAAACAAACAAACAAAAAATGAAATAGTTAGAATGTTATTTAGACAAACGGATGTGAATATAAAGCAGCCACAATTACTGCATGTTTAAGAACAGCCATACTAACCTGGCTCCAGCAAAGGCTTGCATGTCCACTATTTTCCACTTGCTTCATTTGTTATCTAGGCAAACTTGCAGTGTGTCTTCATCTCCATTGTTTTTACTGATGACTCTGCTCTTAAAAATGCTTTAGGCTTCAGCCATTCTTGCTTATCCACTTAACTCCATTTATAAAATCAATTCTTATTTTTCATGCTTTCACCTATCATCTATTGAATCGAAGGAGAAAAACATACAACAAAAGATCCCAACTTACTCCTTAACCATTAGGCTATTGGTTTTTGTTTCTTTTTTTGTTTGTTTGTTTTTTGTTTTGTTTTGTTTTGTTTTTGTTTGTTTTTTTCTGTAAAGGACTAGTTTCCGCTTTTTGCTGTCTGATTACTTTATTCTTGAAATTTCGGTTAAAATACATGCTCTACTTTGTGTGCATGAAAAAAGAAGATAATGTTAGGATGGCATTTTCTCCCGAATATCAAACCCCATGTGACTCAATGTACAGATTTCCATCAGTTTTACTCTTTAGAGGGCTGGAAACTTGCTCAGCCTCTACATAACAGACCGTCTTGTGGGAGAGATTTCTTTAGTTGCTTGTGTCTTAGAATGTCCAAGTGAGATTTCAGGATGATATTTTGGTTAAAATATTCTTTAAAATAAATATTTTAAGCTTCAAATGCTGTAAAATATTTTCATCTTCTTTTCTCTAGAAATGTTAAAAGTCTAGGTTCGGGGAGATAGCTGAGTGGGATAATAGCCTGCCTGGTAGGCATGAGGTCCTAAGTTTGATCACCAGTACAA
>NDGN011464281.1:0-16783 GCA_002564285.1 Tympanoctomys barrerae
CTCCGCTCCGCCCGCATTCACTTATCGCGAGAGTCCCAGCAGCACTCTCGCGAGAATCAATGCTAGCCGACCTTAAAGAATCGAATCCACCTACCGCTAGTAGTACTCTACAGTTGCAGCGTCCGTAGCTCGAGCCAACTGCTCCAGGAAAGCCCCAGGGAAAGGACGAGAAACCAAAGGCCGAATCACAGCACAGTTGGCTCCCCCTGCCGCGCCAAGGGACGCACTTCCACCAAGACCTCCGCCTGGCTCGCGCCCTAACGTGTGTAATTGCACCACCCCACAGTGGCCTCCTAGGGACAAATTTCTCTTCACACTTGATGCTTCTCAAAAACCTTACCAGTGGCATAAGCACCTGCCTGGCAAGCACAGGGTCCTGAGTTCGATCTCTGGCGGGAAAAAAAAAAAAAAAAAAAAAAAAAAAAGTGTTACTAGCATCTATTTGAATATAACGTTATAATTTACTTTCCTGGTGCTCTCCAAGTCATCGGAGTACACCGCGGGGCCTTTGCCTGCCTGAGTCACTATGAATGTAGCAAAGATCAGATCACCTGTTATGCAAACATTTCCAGCACTTGACAGTAGGGCATTTCCCCAGAACAGTGATTTTTCTGTGATTTGCCTCTTTCCACCATCCATCCCAGGCTTAGAGTCTACCTTGTTTTCAGTTTTTTCCAAAGATGACAGGATAATATGAAATTTGCATGCCCCTGAAATGGGAAGGGGGGAAAATGGACTAAAAGACAAGGCTGGAGACTGGGCTTAACTCCCTCACCACAACCCAAAACTAAATAGGAAGTAAAAATATTTGACCCATTTAGAGATTAATCATTTGCTAGGACCCCAGCAGATATCTCTGGGTATCCTGTCTTTCCCACTGGTTGTCAGTGTGAAATCCATCCAGCCAAGACCCCTCAGGGATGAGAGCACCTCCAGGAAGTGGCTTTCAAGAAACCAGTCCATTTAAGTAAATAAACCTTAAATGCAATCCTCTGATGTAATACAATCTATATTCTTTCATAAAGCTTTGAGTTCTTGCAAGAGTGAACAAAAATAAATGAACACATCACATAACTGCTTATTTTGGAAATTACTTTTATGGTCATGGAAGACTGCAGTATCACAGCAATACGTATTCTCAGCAAATCAAAGCATGTGTGCGCAAATGCATGCACGCACGCACGGGCGCACACACACACAAACACACACACACCCATTGTACATGAATTCATACCAAATGTCCGCTAAAAACTCTGGGAACTCTCAATGCTGGAGAATTTTTCTAGATTCACCAGAGAGAGAGCTATTAATCCCTGGATGAAAACTGCAGGGTTTTCTACTTTAAGCTGTTTAGCCACAATAACTAGAAATCTATGTATTATGTTCTGAGAGCAAGCGACATACACCTGTTCCTCTGTAACATGCTAACTTTTGACAGTGGTGGCAAACCTATGTTTATGTGTGTCACAGTGTGTTGTTTCTATCACTGAAAGTTCTAGATGGCTTACCATCACTGGTCTATCAGCTGGGGAGCTACATAAAGGCCTATGTGTGTATATGCATCACTACCTATTATAATCTTCTCTTCCATCTGCCTCTTTACATCCTTCAGGCTCTACCTAAGTTTCTCCTCAGAAATCATATGGAAGGCTGGTGTTTTAAATTATCCTTCATATCCTGTAGATGTATTCTGTCCTATCTTTTCCATTCTGAAAACCAAACTGGCTCCCCACGGTCCTGCTCATCTCTCCAACTGAGCTCTGATCCCAGCCACTCTTCAGAACCCAAACTCTACTCTCAGTTCAAAAGGACCTCGCACCCATGAGAGTGACAGGGAATCAGGATAGATCTAAAAGAATGGCCGGAAACTTCAGTGCTTCATAGAGCCCTTTGTTCTGCGGTACTGGGTGGCCAGGAAGTAGACCTCCGCTGACTCTTTCCTGCTGGCCTCAGGTTTTATAGTCCTCGTATTCTGGAATTCCTCAGCCAGTCTCTTCTGTAACCGATGGCTCTGACTTCCAGCCCAGGTTTTACAAAGCACTGTTCCCCCAGGATGCAGGATATCTGAAGCCATGTCTAGAAGGGTCAGACACATGCTGATGAGCCTGTCGTGATCAAGGTCCCGGATCCCTGTAGCATTGGGTGCCATGTCACTGAGAATCACATCTGCCTTCCCACCAGGTAGCAGTTCCATGATTCTCTGGGAAGTTCTAGGGTCAGTCACATCAGTAGGGCACAGAAAAGTTGCTCCTTCAAGAGGGTGGATGTGAAGAAGATCCACCCCAAGCACAAAGCCAACAGGAGAGCCAGGATCTATGGAAGAAACAATCAATGTTTATATCCTAAATATTCCCACAACATTGTACCACAAACTGATGAAATAAGATGTCAGCACTGAGGACGACAAATAACGTACAACTATGCATGCCTGAGGCCTTTTCCTGCCATCTAAATGTCTTATGATGAGGCAATCAGCTGAGGACACCGAGGTCCAAAAAGGAAGCTGTTATTCTATTCATCCTGAATGGCAGGTAAGCTGGGCCACTGTTGTTATTTTGTTACCTGAGGTTTCCTCTCTGTGGAGAGTCTTCTGGGCAGTCTTTTGCATAAAAGCAAAACACAAAGTGACTCCCTGAGATATAAAGCACCTCTGGATTAAATCCATACCTCTATCCTCCAGCTTAATCCAATTCTTTTCAATGTAGAAACTGAGAAATCCAGAGAAGGGTAATGTGCAGTAAAAGAATCAAACACAAAAACTGACACCTTGCCCATATTTATGGGAAAAGTTATAAAATAAAAAGGATGCCAGTTTCAACTAACTTTGAAAGAAGACTTCCTGCATATAACTGCTCTCAAAATACACCCACTCAAAGCTGGCCTTTCCCAGTGCCTATCAGTTCCCTACATGAAGAGTACTTCAGCTCTGATGGTCAGCTCAAGCCTCAGGTTTGCCAAGTTCAGGACACTGTCACATTTCCAAATTGTTTAATCAAAAGGTCACCTGGAGCCTAGGCATGAAATATTGTAGTCCCTTTGGGAGGTTGAGGCAAGAGGATCCCACGTTCCATCCCAGCCTCTATAACTTGGCAAAACTATCTCAAAATGAAAAATGTAAAAGAGAAATTGGGAGTGTAGCTCAGTGTAAAGGTTCTTGGTGCTAAGTACCTGACCCTCAAAAATAAGCTGTTCAAAGAAAAAAGATTTATTTTACTTCTAGGAGAAAAAAAAAAAGGAATTTTTAACTTCACTTTTCACAAGTGAAAATCCTCAATTTTCAGCCCAGAAAAGTAGAACACCTCCCATCTCATTTTTCTTGACCATAAGATTACCCATGTGTTCTTGGGTTCTGTCACTTCTTCCTGGAAGCTATACTGGGTCATTTTCCTACTTCTGAAGGTAACTACAAGAATCAGCACCACTATAATCAATTAGTAGGAAGCTCTCTAATTGCTAAGTTGCCCAGGCTAGACTCAAACTTTCCAACATCCTGCCTCAACCTCACAGAGTGCTGGGATTATAGGCATATACCATCTCTTTCTTAATCAAGGGCACTATATCACATAGGATAGAATACCTTGTTTAAATTATAAAATATGAAACACAAAAGTTGATTTGACCCATAGTGGAAAATCCAGTGTCCAGGCCAAGAAGCCTTTCAAGACAGCAGCCTCAACAAGCCCACTATGAGACCCTAGGACATCAAGAACGAGGAAGCTTCCAGGGTTGACTCAGCTATGCTGTCATGGAACGATGTGGATACATATCATCAAGGGAAAATGGTGTTCTGTTAGGACCAAACTAGGTAGAAAAGTAAATCTACATGAAAAAACAAACTGGAAAGATACACAGCAACATATTAGTACTATACTGGGTGGTGTGATTTGACTTTTCTTCCCCCTTTCAGACAAGATCTCACTATGTAGCCAAGGCTGGTCACAAACTTGTAGTGATCTTCCTGCCTCAGCCTCCCAAGTGTTGGAATTACAGGCTTACACCACTATGCCCAGCAACACTGTACTTTTCATTCTGCCTAATTATGTCTGTGAATATGTGGAGCTGGGGATCAAAGCCAGGGCCTTGTGCACACTTGGCAAGCTATCACAAAGTCAGAAATACAATCCTTATCTTTTATGTTGCAATGGTCAGCTTCCTGATTTTATCATTACTCCTAATCTATCACCTCAGAAGTAGATATCTCTGAGAGTGACTCAACTGCTCCAAGTTCCCAAGAAAGCGCAGCTCGCTAGCATCCCCTCAGCCTCAAGACTCTCAAAAGGCAAGGACAGTAGCATGGAGGCCCCACCTGTGCCTGTGGCATTGACCCTCGGCACTGCCACCTGACTCCAAGCCCCAGGAGCTGCCCCACAGTCCAACACCCTGAGGCCTGGTCGCAGAATCCCATGCTTCTTGTTGATCTCCAGGAGCTTAAAGGCACTCCGACAGCGGTAACACTCCTCCTTGGCAGCCTTCACATAGGGGTCCTTCAGATGACGCATCAGCCAGAGGTGCTCGGCACCTGTCCGGCCCTTGTAGTGCCCTGCAGTAGTGTGGAACCTCTCACGCCATAAGGAAGCGCACAGCAGTTTCCAGGTGCTAGTGGGAGACAAGGGGACAAGCAGGCTGGCATCACATTGATGAGGAAGGCACAGCGTGAGGGGTCTCTATCTCAACCCACTCATTTTTAGAGATAGAGCACTGAAGCCCAGAGAGGAGGCAATCTGACAATAACCTGCTGAACCTCATCCCTTACAAACTCACCTTTCCCAGAAATATTGCTATAGTTAAAAGTTGAGGCAATAAAATTATGAAAAAAATAAATAAAAATTTAAAATTAAAAAAAAAAGTTGAGGGATTCAAGCAGATACATAAGGTAAATTATGGTCACTGGCGTGGACCCTAATCCAATCCGGCTTGTATCCCAAGATTAGGACACAGAAGGATGGCCAGGTGAAGATACAAGATGGCATCCACAAGCCAAGGACAGAGACCTCAAGAGGGACCAGCCCTGCCCATACCCTGATCTGTGCCTTCAAAGCTCCAGAATGTGAGGCTTGAACACATATCTGTGTTTAAGGAGCCTGGCCCACGGTGCTTCGTTACAGCAGTCAAGCCAGCTGACATCCTACAGAGAGGTTTCTGCATCCTGAAGAGGGAAGGGCTTTTTCTCGGCTGAAGGGTTTCTTCAGAAGAAAAACTCAAACATCACTGATTGTCATCTCACTTATAATAACCAACCAACACTTTCCCAGCGCTGGATAACAGTACTGATAACATTCATGAAAAGAATAATCCTTGCTCCTCTGGCATAAATTCTCACTATGCTGGACGTGGCGGTGCAAGCCTGGAATCCCAGCATTTAAAGAACGTGAGGTAGGAGAATCCACAAAAGCTCAAGCCAACCTGGGCCACAGAGGGAGTTCAACACAGCTTGAACTGCATCGCGCGACCTCTCAAAACCAAGGAAAAGAGAGTGAGAAAGAAATGTTCACTGTGTTCTATAAGAGTACAAGGAAACACCACGTCAGAGTTGTGCCTCCGTTACCCCTCTCCACGTGCCCTGTGAACTCTGAGGGGAGCTGTCGGGACCCATTGCTCAGTTCCACGTCCCGGGCCACAGTGGGCTAGCACTGCCGCTTTGGAGGAGGAAACTGGGGAACTGAACCTCGCCCACTCAGTCGCAAGCAAGCGGGCACAAAGCGCCCCACTCACCCCGCCATGAGCGTCAACTCCTGGCCTCCGCACCCCACCGGAAATCTCGGTCTCACTTCCGGCTCAAGGCCCGCCCCTTCCAGGCCCGGAAGCAGCGCGCGGGTAAGAAGGGTGCCCGGACGTTTGCGCAGAGACTGGGGAAGCCGACGCTGCTCTGGGCGAGCCGGGCGGTCTGGCGAGGCCGAGAGGTACTGGAAGAGACCGGGCGAGGTCCAGAGAAGGTAGATGGGAGTGGAGGGGGACCCGAATAGCGTGCCAAGGCGTGAAGGTTGGAGGAGTACCAGGGAAACGGTAACAGGGTCAGTGGTCAGGGCGAACTGGACCAGAGGCCCTGGCGGGGGCAGGGGAGGCACACGGCGGTGTCTGGGACCCAGCACTTACTGAGCCTCCGCTGCTTGCCTGGCTGAGCGCTGGTGTACACTTGCATTGCCTCCATCCCTGCTAGCAGCCTTTATTTACCAGGCTATTTGGTTAAGAAGCAGGGTTGCCTGCGCCTAGCCCGAGGCATCAGGGACTTCCTAGAGGGCCTTCCGATTTACTCAGGATCTGTAGGCATAGAAGGCTTTGGAGTCCTGTACACCCAGGTTTAGTTACTGGTCCTACCTTTGCGACCAGGGGTCAAACTCAGATTCTGAGCTGCAGTCTTCTCAGAAAACGGGAAAGTAAACCTTCACTCCTGTCAGTGTCTGTTGTGGAGGATAACTTGAAAGTAATTGGCCCCCTGTGTGCTTGAGTTCAGCATCAATTTGATCAATATATAAGGAAATTTAGCTAGGCGTGGTAGCGCAAGCCTGTAAGTCCAGCGGATCATTGCGAGCTGGAGGCCAGTCTGCGTTATAAAGTGAGCTGAAGGCCAGCCTCAACTGCATAGCCAGACACTGTCTCAAAAAGGAAAAAAAAAAAATCAGAAAACTAGTTTATAAGGACACATTTTTCTCCTTCTTTAAATGATACACTATAACTGTTTACATGACATTTACATTATATAAGGGATAAATCACTTAAAAGATGATTTAAAGTATACAAGAGGTTGTGCATAGGTTTTGTACAGATATTATACAATGTTACTTAAGAGACATCATTACTAGAAAGCAGGATCCTCGTACCTTGAGGAACTAATCTACTTCCTTGGTCCTCAGTTCTTTGTGCTGAGAAGACATGTCCACCAAGCAGATAAATAGGATTTATTGTAAAGTACATAAAGACATAATTATACCTTCTGGCAAGAAGGAAGGCAGTCCCAGGAAGACATCTGCTCTGAATGGGAGTTTGGATATATATTTTATGGACCCAAGAGTTACTCTTGGTATCTAGGGAGCTAGAGTAATCTAGATGCTCCTCACAGTTTTACTTAGAAATTACAAAATTTCTTCCTTTGTTTCTTCAGGGGCTTTAAGCATATAAGATACTTAGAAAAAATAGTTCATTTAAACCAGGTCCTAACCCAAGACAGGAAGTCTTTAAAGAACATTTCCCTTCCTGCTAACTGCACTGTAGGCTGTGACAGCAGGCAATGCAGCATGCATTCTTACAGAGTTAGACGGCCAGGTGACCAGGCATCAGAAGGAATGTGCACAGTGTGCAACCTTATGATGCCATTTTACTCTGTAGGCCAGCTTTAGGTTGGAGACCTAACAAATTACCCTAAATGTATTATACATTTAAGGGTTATTTTAATTATCCGGTGATGTATGCTATTTTGGACACCATGCCGCCCCTGTCCCTCAGGCATGCTCAGGTCTATCTGCCTAATACCAAGAGCATCCTCAGCTCATGAGGGGTCTCTGGAACCACGCTCTTAGAAATACAGAGAATCACCTATATGTAGTCAGTGCTTAATAAAGAAAAGCTGATACTTTGCTAACAGTAACAACATCATAGTTACTTAGGAAGTCAGGGCCTCAGGTACAGGCAAATCACTGAGAGGACAGATAAAAGCCTCATGAGAAGCCCAGCCCCAACCCACAGAGTTGTCTCCTGCCTGACAATCCCACTATAGGCCTCAGCCTCAGATCCCTTTTCTTAGAGCCTGTAATTAGCCAGAAGGATCGCAGGTTCAGAACCCTGCTCTGGACTGGTATGTTTCCCTAGGCCATACCCTGGTCCTGGTGGATCCTTCCTCTAGTAGGGCCTGGCAGAGGCACTGTGCACACATGCAAACACACACATATACACACAGTATCTTTCTTTGGACCATACACATGTGGGAGCAGGAAGGACCCAATACTAATAGCAGAGTGAGACAGGTCCTCCTGTCATGGGAAAGTAGACCCGCCCTGTCTGGAGCTTGGCAACTCCTGAAACTCTGGAGGTCTGTTATTGCAGAGAGCCAGGTCCCAGTAGGCTGGAAGGAGCCCCTCTGACAAGAACCACTGGGTAAACTGCATGGCTCTCCATGGGGCCAGCCTACCCTACTTGTACATACAGGTTGGGGTTCCTAGGGTAGATATAGGAGCAACACATCGGCCTTGGGAGGGTTATGTAGTCCTTCATAGCCAACAGTATCAGTGAGTGGGAAAAGAAGTTGAGACTGTTCTGCTGAACCAAGCATGGCGCTGCTGCTGCTCAGTGCTGACGGGAGACTTGTCTGGCCCAGAACAGAATTGATTCAAGGTCACGCTTGAACCAAGCCCTGCATCACAGACCTGGGAAATTACCACTAGGTAATTTCCACCTCCCAGGGTGCATCTCCTTCTCACCAGGCCACCAGCTCACACACATGCTGTACACACATCTGCTCATGCTCCCTTTTAGGCTGACTCTGCCCTCTTGCTCACAGAATCCCAAGGAGCCATGGGAGCCTCCAACATCTATACCTTGGTGCTAGTAGTGCAGCCTCAGCGTGTGCTGCTGGGGATGAAGAAGCGGGGTTTCGGGGCTGGCCGCTGGAATGGCTTCGGAGGCAAGGTACATGAAGGAGAGACCATTGAGGATGGGGCCAAGAGGTAAGGTGTGAGCTCCGGTTCACAGCCCACCTGGTAGGGGATGAGGATGGGTGTAGGGCCACATCCAAACTTGACCACCTAGAGCTGTGTGATTTGGAACATGTACTGAACCCTTGAGCTTCTTTTTGTTTCTTCCCCACAACAGCCCCAACCCTTTTTTAATCACTTACTTGTTTATATTTTGAGATAGGATCTAAGTTACCGGTTTGTCTAGGACAGCCTTGAGCTTTCCATCTTCCTGCCTCAGCCTCCCAGAGTACTAGTATTACTGGGATGGTCCACATCTGGATGAGCCTCTGTATCTTCATCTGCAAAGGGGAATAATAACCTTGGCAACCTCTTAAGAGTGTTGTGATGATAAATGAGGAAATGCATGCAGAGGACTTGGACCTGCCTGCCTACACATACGGAACATGTTAGCTGCTCCTGTGCAGTGGTGGCTGTATCCAGGACAGGTACAGCCTGTGGTTTCAGTCACACAGTACTGGCTTTGTTATGTAGCTACAGGGCTCATCAGCAATTTGGTTTCCTCACTTTTTGGGGAGCTCATGATCAACTTATGTAAGCCTTCTGCACACACAGTCTCAATGCTACAACCTGCTACCTATGGGAAAGAGCTGAAACCAAGAATGGTTGGACAGCTTGCCCAAGATCACACTGTCCTCCAGACATCAACCTCTCTCACAAGCTCGTAGGGATAAATGAGGTTGTCAGTGTAAGCACTGCAAAGCCCTGCACGAAAATAGTTCTTGTTATTGTTGTTCTGGTTATGTCAACCTTAAAGCCACTTTCCCTGAAGGAGAGTAAAACCCCAGATAGAGAGAGGGGCTTTTGGGGAGGAGAGAAGAAAGGACCCTACAACCTAAAGCCTGTTTTTTTGGGTTTTGTTTTGTTTTGTTTTTTAATTTCAACTCACAGTAAAACTATGTCTCATCTTCCAGTGGTCTTATCCTCTAGTGCATACTTAAGGGTACATGTGCAGATAAAATAATTCCTTATTACATGGAAGGGGCATCTCTCATTCTTTTTTACTTGCTGGTTAATTTCATAGGATATAACAGAATCGCAGGCCTCAATAAGAAGAGCTCTGCACAGCGTGGGGAAAGACACATCTAGTAAGTAGGCACCCATATTTTGGTCTGCTGGGGTGTGTTCAGAAGTGAAAGTGAACATGGACATTGGCCCAAGGCCTGGTTTCCCATCTTCTGCCAGCGTTATGGTTAGGTCATGAATTTGTGGAGCCCTGTACTCTGTTGCACTGAGGGACATGGAGAAGACCAGGTCATAGCCCCCCTGTACATGGCTTCCTCAGTCAGGAGAGATAAACAGCAAGGAGGTCTGCCTACACCCAGAAGTTTGGGTGTCCAAACAGGGTGGAGAACTGGGCACAGGGGGATCTCTCCAGGGTCCTGACAGGGGCATGGCCTTCACAGCAGCACAGGGGCTCTGTAGAGAAGTGGAAACAGTTGAAGGCTAATAGGAAGGATGAGTGGCCTAGATCAGCTGGCTCCGTGCCAGCTGCCTGTCTTGCTGGTGACAAGTGCAACTCCCAGGTTCCTCTCAGCAGCCTTGAGGTGTTTGCTTATGAACTGTCTCAGGGTCTCGACTATGTCCTCCTGGTCTCGTAACTATCACTCATTTTGGGATTGAAATAAACACAACAAGCCATTACTCCACACTCTCACGGCTAAGCAAAACAGTAGTTCTTCCTCTGGTGACTTATAAGTAGGAAAGGCGATAGGTATGGTGCAAAAGGCGAGGCTTCGCCTCAGAAGGAACCAGTGTCCATCCAGGCTCTGCTTCCTCCACTACCATTTCCAGATCACCCACTCACCTGGGCAGGTGCAACAGTCCCTCACTGGACTCTTTCTTCTGCATTTGCTCTGCAGCCCATGCCCTACGTGGCTGACAGGCCTGTGCCACACTGTCTGGGTCCCTACCCATTTTCCACCCCAGCATTTGTACACATTCATGTGAAACACTTTAACAGGTTCCAGTGCTCTTAAAATCGTCACCTGGAGCCAGGGATGTAGCTCAGCAGCACATCACTGGCCTTGCAAACACAAGGCCCTGACTTCAGTTCCCTATTCCCCCCTGTCAAGAAATCACCACCTGTTATTCACTGAGTCCTACCAGGGCCATGGTAAGGTATTAGATTTGTGGAGCCCTCCACTCTGTCCTGCTCCCTAGGGCTGTTGTACACCCATTCTTCCCAGCTTCTCTCCTGGCACGACCCACCTCGGCCTTCACACTTTCTTCCCAGAAGCACTCGAGACCAGAACTCCCATTCATGTCAGATTTTTCCTGCAGTGTAACATGTGTACAAAGTTGCCCTCTGCTGTGAATTTTAAGGAGTTCCGCTCTAATCAACATCACGTCTAATAACAGCACAGGTGGCCTTGGTCTCACTGCCACAACTGAAGACTTGGGCCTGGCCTGAAGTGTCAGGTATGTGGTGTTTGCTGAGGGACCCTGTGTGGCCTCGTCCCAGTGTTACATGTGTACATGGCCATGTCCACTCCTCCTTGCTGTAAGACTTCAGCATGAGACAGAGTGCATCCATCCACTCAGCTATGGGCATCTGGTATATTGCTAGTGGAGGGTGAATGGCTCTGAAATTCTGTGTTGACTCTACACCTTGAGGGCGGGGGGGACCGCAGTTGCTGTGGGCTGCAGGGGATGCTGCCAGGCTGTTTGCAAAGCAGGAGTGCTCATTTGAGCTCCCCGCACAGGATCTGCATCCTAGTTCTCCTGAATCCTCAGGAGCAAGTAGGGGTTTCTATCTTTGTGCTTGGAGCATGTTTGCCCTGATGAAAGGGTGGGGAAGCTGGATGTCTGCAGCCCAGCACAGGCATAGTTGTGCACTGGCCACTCACTTTCTGCCTTTTTAACCCAGTACCTTTCCTTACCAAACTGTGGTCCTTTATGCATTTTAGATATGATTTGATACATTGCAAAGACTTTCCACTCTGTGGCTTTCCTTTTAATTCTTCATGTTTTGTTTTTTTTCTTTTTGCACAACCGGGGATTGAAGTCAGACCCTTGCGCTTGCCAGACACTTACTCTACTGAGCCATCTCCCCAGCCCCAATTATTGACATTTTAATACACAGATTAATCTCATATTTTTTTCCGTATGGTTAACATCTTGACACTTAACTGAACTTACCTGCATATTGAAACCTTAACAAGATTCTCTGTTAAGTGTCTCTTGAACAGAAATGTAGGTATACAACCATGTAGAATTGAGTTTCCACACAGGACAGCAGGGCCGTGATTAGGGATTGTTTTCATATGGATATCTGACTGGCTCTTGCTGAAGAATGTTTCCCCTGTGCTGACACCTCCATCCAGATGCAGTGAAACCACATGTTTACCTTCCACTATGCCTAGCTCCTGCAGAGGGTAGGCCTTCCACAGGGAGTAGGTAGCAGGGTAAGGGATGCAGACTCTGCAGCGCTGACTGGATGCCAGTGGCCATATGGAGTCTGGACTGAGGACACAGCGGCCTTTGTCCTGACCTCGTTGCAGATTGCAGAATGGCTTACGCTCTGGGGCTGTATGGATAGTCCGTATCTCTACAGCTTTCCTGTGAAAATCCCATGGTCATGGGGGTTCACATGCACCTGTAATTCCTCAGGACTTGCCCATTGCCCCTGCTGCCGTAGCTTCTTTCCACCCTGGGCACCCAGCCATGGGCCAGGACTGGTTTCCATGCTTCACAAACTCCTGAGGCCTGTGGACCAAGGTCAGAAGTTCAACACCCACGGCCACACTGTGCTTTGGCCCTGTGGGCTAGTGTCCTTGGACTCCCAAGGGGCTATGATAAGTCCTACGGAACACAAGCTGAAAGTGCAGTTCAAGATGTGGTCAGGGTAAGGGACCCTTTGACAAGACATCACCATGCTCCTCCCCTGGGCGATGAGAGGGAATACAGGATGGAAAAATGCAGGGATTCCCTACACAGGGATGAGGGTGCTGCAGCCAGACAGGCTGATTGAGGAACCCCAATTCCTTGGGGATTAGCTGGCC
Source organism: Tympanoctomys barrerae (assembly GCA_002564285.1). Taxonomy (NCBI): domain Eukaryota; kingdom Metazoa; phylum Chordata; class Mammalia; order Rodentia; family Octodontidae; genus Tympanoctomys; species Tympanoctomys barrerae. The sequence goes on from NDGN011464281.1 coordinate 12,689, forward strand.
TCCCATGTGCACATCTGATGAAGAGCACAGCTGCCCTCAGGAGATGCCAAAGCATCCTCTTCCAAGCAATCTGGTATGGAGGGGCCCTGTCCCTGTACTGCTCAGCCCAGTCCATCCCAAGGCTCTAAGAGCACAATGTGCCTCAACAGCAGGGCAGATCTGAATGATTATCTGCTCCCACATGGTTGGGAAGCCAGCGTGTGCACAGGGTCCTGCTACCTTTGTCTAGGGGCAGGCAGGAACTTGGCAACCTAAAGTTTGTGGGACAAGTGCATCAGTGCTCTGGTGGGTTTTAAGTTTACAGTATAAACATTTTCTGCTAGTAACACACACCAGCAACAAGAATACACAGACCAATTGCAAGAAAAGCTGATGCCAAATGCTGAAGCTTCCTACCCCGCCTCTACTACGGAGAGTGCTTTCTACTCTATTTGTGCTTAATTTATTGCTCATCCTGTTCTCCATATGCCATGTGCATCACAGATACAGCCAGACACTGTAGCAAAACTGTAACAGGGTCGTCTTCATCTGTCTAATTATCCCAGCCTGTGAAATGGAGTTTTAGCTCCATCACTGAGGAGATTATTGATACAGCACACACTGCCACGTACTGGGGGAGGATTAACCAAAATCAGTCAAAACATTGTATCAGTAGGGGATGATGTTTAAAGCAAGATCTGCCAGCCTGCTGCCAGATGCGGGGGAGGCCCTGCTGAGCACTTGCAGTATGTTTAACTGGGGAGCCACTACACACCCACCCTAAGTGAAACTCATTTCTTAGGTCAGGTCCAACTTTAATTAACTATCTCAATGGATGTACTGACTTCTCGGGGCTGTGCATCTGATGCCACAGCAGAGAGCAAGTCAAGAACCATTTAACCAAACGTGTAAATAGTGCTTTGCATATAAACATTACCATCCTGCCTTATTACAGGCAGAAGGGAACAATTTTGTTCCTAAAATAACTCAAGAGATGAAAGCTAGGCAAGATTTTTCTTAGGTACACCCAGAAATGGTCAGATACAAGTTAATCTAGGGCAGCGCTGAAGCGAGGCACCTTATAGCAGGAGGGGACCTGAAGACCGTAAGATTCATCAGTGGCCTTGCTTGTCTATAATCCCAACACTTGAGAGGCTGAAGCAGGAGGATTGCTACTGAGCCCAAAGCTTGCCTGAGCTATATAGCAGGATCCTGTCTCATAAAAAGTAGCTGTTTAGAAACCAGTGAGAGGCAAGTAAGGCTGGGCAGGAGGGTTGTTCCACACACGTCTCAGTAAGTAAACATTTTGAGGTACAGCATGTCTTCATTAAGGGATGTGGAAAGAAGAGAGACCCAAAGGAAAATTACTAGAATGACACCAGTAGTTCTCTGTGGGTGATAAGTCTGTGGGTGTTTTGTTTCTTGAGCTCTCTACAATGAACATGTAATTTTAAAGACAAATTAGCAATAGCACAAGATACTTAGGTAAGCCAAGCTGGTCCTGTTTGTAGTGAGCAGGAGGGCTTGCTCCAGGGTAGGATCCTTTATAGCTCCACTAGCTGCTGGTGTCCCAAGAGGGAGGGGACTGTGGAGGGAGATGCCTAAAACGTGACCTGCAGATTAGTATTCAGAAGAGCTGGTTCAATGGCAAAACCTAAGTCAGAAATAAGCCCCTCCTTTAGGAGGGAACCTCAACACATGAGATTTGGTCCTGCATTGTCACAGTCAGGGCACCAGGCCTGAAGGACATTATGTGGGTGCAGAGCACAGAGCCCAGGCTCTGGATAATGTGTGGGGGCTCCAGGATACAACAGTTGGCAGGAAGCTCTGAGTGTCCACCACAGAAAAGAACAGGGCCTGAGTCTGAAGGAGCAGGAGTCAGCTCCTGCCCTGGTCTTACTCAAGAGACTTCAGAGGTACACAGCTCCTCACCATCTCCTAGCCCCTGCCCGAAGTCTCCAACCAGAATTCCTTTAGTTTTTTTGAGCCAGGGTCAAGCCATGTTGCCCAGGCTAGCCAGGCTAGTCTTGAACTACTATACTCCAGCGATGGTCCTGCCTGTGCCTCTGAGTAGTAAGGGTTATAGGTATATACCCAAAACTGCCTTCTTTTAAAGCTTAAACTCTCCAGTTGGGCAAGGTTGGGACCTGCTAACATCCTCCAGATGATATCCTTATGGGATCTTCAACCCACATATCCCATGTCAGGGGTCTCTGACTCCTATGGGCAGGCACTGTGCTTCAGTTGATGTGTCTTCTGTCCGTCTCTGTTCACAGGGAGCTGCAGGAGGAGAGTGACCTAACTGTGGACACACTGCAGAAGGTGGGCCACATCACATTCGAGTTTGTGGGTGTCCCTGAGCCAATGCAGGTGCACATCTTCCGTACTGACAGTGTGCAAGGGACGCCCAGGGAGAGTGATGGTGAGTCTCAGGGCTGGTTCACCACCCCAGTGGGGGAGGGTCACCTGCTGTCTTGCCTGGCCATCTCACATGGTAGTGCTAGGCACAGGCTGAGCCTCACAACTGGGGGCACAGGGAACACCGTGAAATAAGAACATTCTCATAAGAACATGCTCCGTGAAATAAGAACATTCAGATTCAGCTGTCCGTAGATAGCTCAGTGTCATCTCCCGAGGGCAGTTCCATCTGTGACAAACCTGTTACCTTTATGCTCCTTGGTATAGAAATGCGCCCTCAGTGGTTCCTGCTGGACCAGATCCCCTTTGGTGACATGTGGCCTGATGACAGCTACTGGTTCCCACTCCTGCTTCAGAAGAAGAAGTTCCGAGGACACTTTAAATTCCAAGACCAGGACACCATCTTGGACTACTCGTTGCATGAAGTGGATGACATCTAGCATGAGCCACTGTCCCTTCTGGGTCTGGCTGCTGGGCAGCCACAGGCTGTTCCAGCTGAGCTCAGGATGCCACAGTCAGGGCTATGTCTGCTCTTTCAGAAGATGATTGGGCAGAAAAAGGAAATAAAGGTCTTTGCTTTAATGGTCTTTACTAGGCACTGGCACATCCTACCCATCCCTGCCCACAGGAAGCCACCAGCTGTGCTGGGCTGACCCTGGCCTGCTGGACAGAGATGGAACAGGACAAGGAGGACCAGGTCTGCCTGGTGCTGCCTGTGTTTCTCTCGCCACCACCCCCTTTTTGTGATTCTTCCCTTTTCACAGTAGGAGAAGATGAGGCATGCTCAATGGCTCAGGGTCAAGCGCCAGATTGAACATATCCCAGGTTTGTTCTGTTCCCTTCGCTGCCCCCAACAGAGAAGTTGTTCCTTCTCTGTGAGGGCCACTAGAAAGAAGAAAACACCCATTCCACAAAGCACCTACAACACGACCCAACTTTCAGGCACACTTAACAACTTCATGCATTTGTGGATAAAACTACAGAATGCAGGTCGTGTGTAAACAGTTCCAGTTTATTGAATGTGGCAGTAACTGATTCCCGCAGCCATGGAAAGTGCTTCTTAGGTAACCACTGGCTTGAGCTGCACAAAAAAAGGCCTTCAACCCTAGAAACAGTGCCCATTTCAGCTTTGGGTCCTACACAGGCCCACAACAATCCTTTCCTCCATGACCTCAGATCCATTCTCACACCACCAGAGCTTTGTGGGCCTGACAGAGACATGTTCTGCACTTCCCAGTGGCAGTCACCTCCCTCTGTCCCTCTGGCCACATAGCCATCTGCAAGACCACAGCTGAGCACCCCTTGGTCTTCCTCACCAGGACAACAGGACTCCGCATGCCAGGCCTCATCCCTTATGAGGATGTTGCCCAGAATCTTTCTATCAAGCCAGGTGTGGCCATAGTGGGGTACACAAGCTCGACAGCAATACAAGGAGTTGGGATCCCTGGCCCCCTACCACCATGGGATCTTCACTCTGGAGCTAGGAGGTTTCCTGCCTAGGGTCAAAGCTGAGCAGACACTGCCAGCCCAGGTGTAGGGTGCTGCTGCACTAGCAGCCCACAGTTCTTGCAGGTCCCTGCCTGAAGCACTAGGGGTGGGAGAGGGCAGGCAATAAGGAAGCAAACTCCCATATCCACTCCTGGGGCACGGGAGTCACTGCAGGGCATGCACACTGCCCTCCCCCTCTGCTTCTGCCTT
>NDGN011464283.1:0-20369 GCA_002564285.1 Tympanoctomys barrerae
CTCATTTTTAAAATAAATTTATTTATGTATTTATTTATTTGGCATAGGGTCTCACTCTGCAGGTTGGACTCATAGTGATCCTCCTGCATCAGCCTCCCCAGCACTGGGATCACAGGCATGTGCCACCATACCCCACCGTTTTTGTGGCTGGAATGGTGCACCCAGGGTTCTGGGACCAGCATGGCATGTGGTACTGGGGATGAACCCAGGTCCTTGTGCCTGCCAGGCAGGCTCTTAGGCCACCGAGCTATCTCCCCAGCTCCCCTGTCCATTTTTAATTGGCTTATTTTCTTGCTATTGCATCATTTGAATCCTTATGTATTTCAGATACTTTTCCTCTTATCCTATGCATGTTTTGCCAAATTTTGCCTCCCACTCCACAAGCTTTCTTTTCTATTCTGTTGATTGTTTCCTTTATTGTGAGTATTTATCTTAAAATACTCTAATTCATATTAATTGTACAGATTAATGTGATTTCCTGTTATTTCCACAGACCCATATCATACTTCTTTGAATCCTCCTTTCCTGATACTGTACACATTCTCTCCTTTGTCCTTACCCACCTCAATTCCTTCCTTCTTTCTAGAGTCCCTCTTCTACCGTCAAACAGCTTTTAGAGTGTTTATTTTAGATTCCACATAAGAGAGAGAAAACACAGTACTTGTCTTTCTGTATTTGGCTTAATGTGGTAATCTCTACCTGTTCTTTCTATTTTCCTGCAAATAGCATGATTGCGTTTTTGTCTGTGGCTGAATGTAGTAGTTCATTGCATATATACAATGTATTCACTGTATTTATTCACATGATGGCAGGCACCTGGACTGATTCCATAAGTGACTCTTGTCAATACTATGTCAATAGACATGGGCATTCAGGTATTGCTTTTGATGCTGATTTAATTTACTTTGGGCATACATCTAGGAGTGAGATAATGCTACAATCCCTAACCTTTTGGGCACCTGAAACTGATTTTGCTCAGATCATGTTTTCATAAAGGGGGACAGCAGAATGTTAGTTTTTGTAGTAATATATGCTTGTGATGCATAATAATTATGTTACCCAGGGCCAGCGTCACCACCTTATCTCCACCTCAGGTCATCGGGCTTCAGAGTCTCATCAGAAACTAGTGACTTGTGCTCCTCAACTGGGGACAATAATGGGAGAGATGGAGATTAGTTGTGATTAGGGATGGGGCTCCCTCACCTCTGCTGTATGGGCCCTTGGAGTCCTGGGGGCTATTGGAGAACCCTGGGGGAAGAGGATCTTGTGGCAGTTCTATTTTTAATTTTTTGAGGTACTTCTGTACTGCCTTCCACATGTGTGTACTAATGTACATTCTCATCAACAAGGTATCAGATTTCCTTTTTCAGAATTTATTTTTTGTTTGTTTGTACTTTTTTTTTTTTTGTACTGGGGATTGAACTCAGGACCTTGCCCTTGCCAGGCAGGCATTTATGCCACTAACCTATCTCCCTGCTCCTACATTTTTTTTTTAAAGTAACTGTTTTCATTGCTGTGAAGTACATTATCAGTGTAGCTGTGATTTTCATTTCCATGGTGGCTGAAGGTGCTGAGCATGTCTTCATCTGTCCATTAGGCACTTGTACGTCTTGGAGAAGCGCCTGTTCAGCTCGCTTGCCCATTATTGGCTTGATTATTTGTTGTTTTGTTGTGAATTTTATTTTGTTCTTCATTTTCTTGATCATATGTACAGGTGGCAGATTGGCTCCATTTCTGTAGGACATCTTATACCTCTGTTATGGTTTCCTTATGTTGCTACAAAGCCTCGGATTCTTTTGTAAAAATTCATTTTAGTTCCACATTTTAGATATACATAACATTCATCATAGGGAATTTGATTCTGTACATGATATATCTTGATTATTCTTCTTTTCCAACCCCCCTATGCACACTTCAACCCCCTCTTCCCCTGCTTATTTATAAAAGTTTCATTTTCCTTTTATTCTCTTTTTATTCTTTCCCTTCTTTTCTCCCTATCCCCTCCCTTGTTCCCCTTCTCATTTGAACATTTTCTATCCATTTCCCAATGGCTATTACACATTTTGGTCCTTATTTACATTTTCAGTTACTGACAACAGAGAAACAAGGAGATATTTAAATATGTATGTCTGATTTATTTCACTTAAGAGTATGGTCTCAGGGTGCATGCCTTTACCTAGAAGTGTCTCAAACTTACACTTCTTTATGGCTGAGTTGTGCTCCATTGTATAAAAATATAAAACTCTGCTTCCTCTTTCTCCATTCATCAGTTGTTGGGCATTTAGGATATTTCCAAGATTTAGCAGTTAAATTATGTGGCTATCAACATGGGTGTGCATACATCCATCGGAATGATCTTTTTCATTCTTTTGGGAAGACACCAAGAAGAGACATAGCTGGGTCAAACCATTCTTTCTGGGGTGAGATAGAATTTCAGTGCTGTCTTAACTTGCATTCCTCAAATGACCAATGATGTTGAATGTCTTTCATGTATTTATTTGCCATTTGTAATTCATCTGAAAAGTGTCAATTTGTTTAAGATACCCATTTTTGGAACGAGTCTTTAAATTTTGGAGGTTTGCCTGGGGAGAAAGCTCGGTGGCATAAGTGCCTGCCTGGAAAGTGCAAGGTCCCGAGTTCAATCCCTGATAGCCCATGCAGTGCTGGCCTCTGGAACTGGGTGTGGTGACGCATGCCTGTAATCCTAGCCGGTAGTTCTCTTTTATGTTGGATACTCTCTGGTTTTAGTATCAGGGTAAAGCTTGATTCCTGGAATGAGTTTGGGAGAATTGCTTCCCTTTCAGTTTCATTGAAGAGTTTGAGTCAACCTTGAATTCTTTTGCTCTATTCAAATGGAAGTCATGAATTGGCAAAGTATATGTCTGCTAGTTGTACTGAGTACTGGGTCTCTGCTGCTGGTGTTCACTGGCTTCTCATATCTGGAGCTCTTTATTCATAACAGTTTTGAGTATTTATCATCTTTCTATGGAAACCAACCAGTTTATCCTCATTACTCAGAACAAAAAATTTAAAGTAGTTTTCCAGGACTGCTGGAGTCCATATGAACAACAATGTGTATATATGAAGCGGGACTTGCTGTAGTCCTGGAGTTCTGTACACAGAGGAAGACCTCTTAGACTAAAACCCAAAAAGTGTCTGGGAAGGGCTGCCTTGGGTCAGCTTGCCAGCTTATTTCAGTGAAGGTTAAGGCTAAAACTAGGAAAATTTCTAGAAGCCTTGCTGTGAATGTTGAGTATGCAAATACAGGGCCCAGATCCCTCCCTTTCTGATCTTAGCCAGTCCAGGGTGCCTTCTCCCTTCTTCAAAAAGATGAATATCATTTGAAGTGGAGGGTGTGGGGAAGGGCACCGTGCAGGCTGTGCTCATGTTGGAGGGTAGAATGACAATTTGATTGCCAGGGAACCTACTGAACCAAACTGCACAGGTCCACTTGGGTGCAAGGGGGTGGGACATACAACTTCTAGCTAAGCTACACCCCTTCTCTGGCTCTCAGGGGAGAACAAACAGGTCCAGCCCTTCTTGTCAGTTTGCAACACAGAAATCTAATAATTTGATGCAATTTGAGCTATCAATATTTTCTTTATTTCCTGAGGTTTTAGAGTCCTAGTCAGCAAATCTTTGTGTGGGTATCCTGAAGAGTTTCCTCTATATTTTCCTTTAGTATTACCAGGTTTGGGATCTTATTTGTAGGTTTGATCCATTTTGACTTGGCTTTTGTACAGGGGCAGAAAGGAGGATCTAGTGTCTATCTTCTGTATGTATGCATCCAGCTTTCTCAGCACCAGCTGTTGACATGGCTGTCCCCCCCCCCCAACATTTGCTTCTGGCAGCTTTGCTTAGGATCAGATGGCTGTAGATGTTTGAGTTTATTGCTGCTGTTCTCTTTTCTATTCTATTGGTCTCCATGTCTATTTTTTTGTGGCAATGCTGTACTGTTTTTGTTCAGAGGAATCCACAGGAACAACAGGCTACCAATTCATGATTTCCATCTGAATTGAGCAAAAGAATTCAGGGCTGACTCAAACTCTTTAAGGAAGCCGAAAGGGAAGCAATTCTCCTAAACTCATTCCAGGCTCTGTATTATATTTTGAAATCAGTATTGCAATACATCCAACATTGCTTTTTTGATCCGAAATGTTTTGTCTCTTGGGACTTTTATTCTTCCTTTTGAAGTTTAGGATATTTTAATAGTTCTGCGAAGAATGATTTTGAGGTAGACTGCATTGCACCTGTACATTGCTTTGTGTACTATGACCATTTTAATAGCATTAGCTCTCCCACAAAAATGAAGGGTCCTTCCATCTTCTAGTGTCTCCAGTTTCTTTCCTTAGCATCTTCTAATTTTCACTGTAGAGGTCATTTACCTCCTTCATTAGATTTACTCCTAGGTATCTTATCTTTTTTGAGGTTATTTGAACGAGATTGTTTTCCTGATTCCATTCTCAGCAAGTTTGTTATTAGAAGCCTGATGTATTGTGCCCTGCTACTTTTCTGAATTTGCTTATCTATTCTGAGTATTTGATGGATTCTTTATTTAGAATCTTCTAAGTGTAGAACCACAAAAGTTAAACCAGGCTTTATTTCTGTCCTGTTTGTACCCCTTTTCTTTCTTTCTCTTACCTAAGTGCTCCAGTTAAAATTTCAAGTACTAGTTTGGGCGTGGTGGTGCATGCTGTAATCCTAGCACTGGGGAGGCTGAAAATAAGAGTCTCACTATGAGTCCCAGCTGCATAATAAGACCCTGTACCAAATACATAAATGAAAAAAAAATCAAGTACTATTTGGAAGAAGACTGGTGAGAATAGAGATCTTGCAGTTTTAGTATGATATTAGCTATGGTCATACATAGTCTTTAGTATGTTGAGGAGTGAATCTTTTGCAAATCTTAGTTTATTCAGGGTTGTCTGATTATGAAAGGCAGTTGAATTTTAGTAAAGGCCCTTTCTGTATGGAGATGATTGCTTTCTTTTTCTGTAGAGCTGATCAGGTGATTTTACCTTAGATTCTATTTATTTACTGTATTACACTTATTGATGCACATATGCTGAATCATCTGTTTATCTCTGGAATGAGCCCAACTTGATCGTGGTGTGTGATTTCTACAAGGTGTCATAGAATTAAATTTTAAGTATGAGTTTGATTAAAAAAAGGTTGAATGTTCAAATTTAAAAATTTTATCACAGTAAAAAGCACATTGCCATTAATTGCCCTCAAAGTACTCCCTCTCACTTGAAACACAGTTGTCACAGCTTTCTTTAGCATTTCCAGAGGTCCTCTTTTGTGAGTCTTTTAATGCACTGTTATGGTTATGATAATGCCCAGCTTTGAGTCAAAATGTGTATCTTTTGGGCCATTTTGACTTTAGGGAGAAGCCAGAAGTCACATGAAGCCAGGTTCAGTGAATAGGAGGGTATCATGGTGTGGTTCTAAAATGTTGCTCAGAAGGCCCCAGTGTCCAGAGGTTGGGCTTGGGGAAGGAGACTGGGCTTGGGAGAGCATTCTCGTCAGTGGATCAGTTCACTGAGAGGATGATGGTTGACAATGAGCAGGTGAGGTCTGGTCAGAAGAGGCTGCCATTGGGGCATGACCTGAGTACTCTCTTTGTTGCTTGTTTCCTGGCCACCACAATGTGAGCAGCTTTCTTTTTCTAGACCTTGTGTGCTCCCAGCAGCTTTAGGTGTCAGGATAATATTGGCTGTTGTAGCCAAAGTTTTCTCTTTTTTAAAAATCCTTTTTATTTATTTGTTTACATGGTCTTGCTACACAGCTGACTCATAGTGAGCCTCCTGTCTCAGCCTCTGGTGCTGGGATTTCAGGTGTGAGCCACAACACCCAATTTCAGAGGCCAGCATGGTGCACCCAAAGTTCCCAGCCAGCGTGGCATGTGGTACCAGGGATCCAACCCAGGTACTGTGCTTGCTAGCCAGGTGCTTAGACTGCTGAGCTATCTCCCTAGCCCTGTAGTCAGAGTTTTCAAGGGGAACAGTTCAATGCAGGATGCATAATTTATAGGATTACTTTACAGTATTCACCCAGAGTCAAGCACAAAGGAGTACAAAAAAACCTGTCCACACACTACCGATCCAGTGCATTCAGCTGAGGGCCTGGATCCCATAGCAATGTCCTATATGAATCCAGCTGGAGACCTAGAGCCCATCACAATGTCTCAAGAAGGCCTCTTTCATGAATCTGTGCTGGGAAGGTCCAAAGCTCAGTGGTGGAAGCTAGAAAGTTTATTCCAGTGGGATGAAGAGTCTGTGCCAGCAGGCTGAGAGATCTGTACTGGAGTCAGGAAGTGATGTTCAAAGTAAAGCCTAGAGCTTTCCCCGAAAGTACCACAACCATCCTGTGACAATAAGGTCCTGAGCTCCTCCAACAGTTAGAACAGCTGAGTCGATATCAGCAAGGCCAGCGCAACAAGCTTCTCTAGGGGACTGAGTAGTGCACCATCTTCCCTCTGGAGCCAAGAAGTGATGCTCAAAGTAGGGCGTAGAGCTCCCCCAAAGTGAACCATAGCCATCCTCGATAACAACAAGGTTCTGAGCCTCTCCAAGGGTGAGAACATCCAAGTTCATATCAGGAAAGCCAGCATGACAAGCTCATCCAGGAGAAACAACAGTCCCCCTTCTACGTTTCCAGTTCTCCTTTTTGTGTTACTGTCAGCAGTCCTCAGGAAGGCCCTCTACACCCAGGACCACCACAACTCAGTTCAGCTGGGTTTTACAAGTGTACCACCAGATGCCAACTCACCACACTTGCTCTGTAGAGTAAATGTGGAAAATTCCTCCCCTTTCCATTTCCAGTTTGAGGAGTAGTGCTGTCATGTTTTTCCTTTTCAGCACTCAGTTTTACTTTTCTTTGTTGGGAGGCTTTTTATAACTGGTATGTCTCATCATTTGTTATGGATTTATTGAGGTTTTTGTAGGCCCTTGGTTCAGTTTGAGTAAATCATATCTACCTAGAAATCTTTCATTTCTTTAAAACCTTGCAGTGTATTGGAATATAATTTTTCAAACTCTTTTCCAATGATCTTTTGGATTTCAGTGATGTCTGGGGTCCTTTTCCTTTTACATCTTTAATCTTGTTTATCTGGGCCTTATTTCTCTTTTGGTTAGTTCTGTTGAGGGTTTGTCAGTCTCATTTATCCTTCAACAAGATTATTGAATTGATGCTTTGTATTGTTCTTTTGTCTGTAATTCATTTATTTCTGCTCTGATTTTTATAGGTCCTTCTTCTCATTGGGGGTTTGGTTTGTTCTTACTTTTCTAAGACCCCGAAGTATGTAATAAAGTTATTTCTTTGGGTTCTGTCCATTTTTTAATATAGACACTCATGGCTATAAACTTACTTCTTAGAAGTGCTTTCACTTTATCTCACAGATTTTGAGTATATTTCTGACTATGATAGACGATAAAGGTCTAATACATTACTCAGCATGTGAATAATTACTTTTCCCAACATCATTTACTGAGGAGACTGCTTCCTTCTGTTATATGTTCTTGATACCTCTGTCAAAAATTAGTTGACTGTAAATACATGGATTTATTTATTTATATATTTATTTATTGGTACTGGGAATTAAACTCAGGACCTTGTGCTTGCCAGACAAGTACTTAAGCTGCTGAGCTATCTCCCCGGCCCACATAGGTTTTCTCTTTCACTAGTTTATGTGTTTTTTGTTTGTTTATTTTTAGGGAAGTGTCTACAGGTTGTTTAGGGTCTCACTGCGTAGATCAGACTCGTAGTGATCTGCCTGTTTACAGCCTCCCAAGAGCTGGGATTACAGGCACGTGCCACCATGCTCAGTCTCAATTGCTGTGTCAGTGAGGCCTGGGGGCGGGGCCCACACAGCAGGTCCAGGGATCAAAACCCTGGCCCCTGCACCTGCTTGCAGGTGCTGTAATCCACTGAGCTATTTGGCTGGCCCCGTTTATGTGACTTGATGGCTTTCAAATTGTGTGAGATAGAAGACCACTCAAGCCATGCCCTCCTCAAACTTGCCATTAATAGCTTAATGCAGCAATAAATAAATAAATAAATAAAAATAACATAACTAGGCACTACTAAAGCGGTTGCATCACCAAAGAAATTTATGTTTCATGTTAATTAAAAATAGGCATTCTCAGAGATTGAATTTTAAATAATACCATATATGGATATGCACAGGAGAAGGAACAACAATATCAACCCTGTAGCAATTCCAATCCATTCCTTGGAATCTTTGCCTTCAGAGAACAGGAGGAGGTCAGGCCATTAGGGAGGTAAGAATCTAAATGTCTTGCATCATTCTCTTCTTTCTATAATGACCACCTTACTCTATTTTCCATTAGCAATCGTACATTTTATTAGGTAACAAAGAAAAACAACTTTACATAAATCTAAACATTGACTTTATAGAGCGTCTCCACATGTATCCTCTAGGCAAAGGTTGTGCTTCTGCCCACGGATAGAGGATCTTGGCGAGGTTTATATACTCCACAGTTAGAGTCGGTTCAGTGATGCCTTCTTGAATGGAGATGCTGTAATTCTCAGAATCAGAACACTTGGCTTTCTGCTGCATAGCTGTTTATGTGAAGGGAAAGGCACTTGCCTTGTGATTGAAGGTGTGTGTGTGGGGTGTAGCTCTTTGCAGCAAGGAGAATTACCATCACTGCTACAATGCTGCCGCCGCCACTGCTGCTATTGCTGCAGTGTTATTGTTATTATTCATCTTAGGAAGGGCAAGTGTTGCTGTCTTCTCTCTTGTTTTAGCATTTGGCGAGGTGAGAGTGTACTCAGATGTTCTTTAATCACTGGAAGGGCAAAAAGGCTTAATCTCTTCAAGAAGTCTCTCCCATTGTCATTTCCTGAAACATGTTAGACAATACCTACATAGCATACAAATAAAGTTCAAATCAAACAATGAAAGAAGTGCGATTTATTTCCTTTATGCCTTTTTTTGGGCTTAATTCCCAGAAGGAGAGCAAAGCTAAGAAGAAGAAAAGTAGGTTTTTGAGTTCTAGACAAACTCCTCCTACACTCTCCCTTTAATACTAATGCATCAACCTGACCTTGGGAAAAAACGAATAGATATACATCACTGAGATTAAACAAGACACCACGGAAGAACAGGAAGAGCGGGCGAGAGCAATCTCCTCTGGTAGGAAGTGTGAGCAGCCTGAATCAATCAAGTAGTCTGTCGAGTCCACACAGAGTTTCGAACTCTTCATAGGTCCCGCTCAACTATGCCACTCCACTGTACCCTTGGCCAGCTCTCGTATTGCCTCATAGCTGCTGCCTTTCCATATCGTATGAATCTTTGGGCCCCCAATCGAGCTATCCCAGCTGGAACTTCTTCTGTAGTTTGCTTAATCGACGAATGTCACCGCCTAACGCCGACAATAGTTACAGATAAGTTCATTTGAATTCATTCCCCAAAGTGTGTTGTTCCACACCACACAAATTAGTGCCCTTTGTGTGTTTCTGCTTAAGCGGTTTTGTCTTTCCTCTTCTCTCTTGTGTGTTCAGATCAGACTTCCATATTATTTTCCCTTAATCTAAGACTTACATTAGATGATTCTCGCCAGATTGTCAAATTCTTTGAGTGCTTTCTTTGTATCTCTAAATTCTGTCTGGAGGCTGGTAGTTGGTAATTATTTATCAAATGAATAAATGAATATTTTCCAACACTTACTGGCAATCAGAAAAGAATGGTATTCTGAAAAGAGTGTGACAATGCAATAATTTGAACTGAATTGATGAGAATAAAGTATAAACCACATAAATATAAAAGATAGCATGGTGTATACGATCACACTATCAACAGCTGTTTTATTTTTATTTTGGGGTAAATATGTGATTCAACAGTTTCTTGTGAAAAGAGAAGATTGGATTATGTCCTGATGCCCCTAGGCATTATTATTATTTTTTTAAGACAGGGATATACAATGCAGTTTGGACTGGCCTTGAGTTCCCTTGGTAGCCCGGGCTGATCTCGAACTCACAACTTTCCTCCTGCCTCAGCCTCCCGAGTTCTGGGTTCGTAGGTGTGTGCTACCATACCTGGTTTCCCTTAGAATTTCTTACTGGAAAATGTAGCTAGAGGCAGCCACATTTTAGAGAAAAGAGATGTTTCCTTGTCCTTGTGATTAGCAGACCCTTCCATTTGTGTCTTCCTCTTTTATTGTTGCTCTAGTTTTTGATGGGGAGACATTAGAAAGCAGTAGGACTAGGAACATGAAATAGATTCGCTAGACACATAGCTGGCGAGTCTCCTGCCCCCACCCCCAACCTACTGGCTTCTCTGGTAAATGTAATCTCAAGTTGTCTTACTTTAAAGATCAGATAAAAAATGAGAAATGTCCTGGGTTTACTGATTGGGATGATTGGAACAAGAGCAGAAACACTGCCAGGTAGATGGTGGGGTCCAGAAGGAATGACACAATTATTCTTTGTCTCTTCCTTTCTTTGGGTGGACTGTTGGCACCCACATATTCAACAGTAGGAAGTCATTTGGAAAGTGGACTAGCCAAAGGATCTGTGATAATCAGAAGTCATAAATCAGACACGAGAGGGAGAGACCATATGGTGAAGAGAGAGTGACGATGCAGTTTTTCCAGCTGTAGCTGCTGGCATGAGCTCTTTACCCAACAGAGCGATGAGCCCCTTCCTGTTCTTCTCTGCTCCCCACCGGACCTTCAGGAGTGTCAGCTGAAATGTCTTGCTCTTTTCTACACACTTCTGGAACAGCAAGATGTCAGGGACCTGGAGGGGATTTGTTCGGTTGAGAGCCAAAGAAATGATGAAAGAGCTGAGGAGGCGGCTTCTCTGGTGGGTGTTTCCTTTCTGCGCCACTAGCATTGACATATAAGACAGTCCAATAACTAGATAAGTGCTGTTTGGCCCATGGCAGACAAGAAAGTATGGGGTAACGTGTCTTCAATCCAGTTACAAACAGCCAATAAATTATTGTGTTTTTTCCCTCCCAAATGGACTGTCTATATATATATATATATATATATATATTTTATTGAAAATAGTTACCTCAAATTTATTTGTACTCACTTCCGCAAGACCGTGAGTAATAGCAGAGTCTTGCTGCTGCAGGCCCTGATGAGTTTTAAGACCGCCTCTGCTGCTCTCCCCTTTGCTACTTTCCTCAGGGAAATGACCTTCCTTCTCTTTCGCCAACTTGTCTGGAAACCAAGAGGGTGAGATTGAAACCTCTTTCATTGGACACACGTCACCTCCCTCGCTTGTTTCTGGCTTCCCCTTTTGGGTGTGTGAGCAGAATCATTTTATTAAGCCATTTGTCAAGGGGCAGATGGGAAATCTGTCTTTCCCATTAGTCACCAGAAAGTGACCCCGGCAGCTGTGGAGGGAATTGGTCAAGCTGTTGCAACCAACTAGACCAGAGTGGAAAAAGACAGCATACTTTGCTGGTTGTCACAAGGTCCCAGGCAGCTCCCCAGGAGGCCTGGAGCTGAGGAGGCCCTGTTATTATTGGCTACCCCTCTGTGAGGCCAACCTCCTTCTCTCCAAACTTTGGGGCCAGCAAGGATTGGGATGTTGTGTGTCCAGCCAAAGAAGGGAGTGAGGCCTGCTAGCATGGGGAGGTTTTCACCTTGCCCTTAACACTCCATATCCGTGTTTAATTAATTTCCTAACTTAGTGGAGAAAATGATGAAATAAATAAGGCCAACTGACCACTCTGTAATTTGTTTCCGAAGCCTGGCTGGACATAAAAGTCTACCTTCCAAAACCACACAACATAATTTGTTTTACGAGTCCCTCTCGGCACTGGGTCCAGGCTAACCTTGAGCTGAGAGACTACGCCTTTGCTTCCTGGTGCTGGTGGTCACAGTATGTCCTTTCTTGGCAGTGGCCCTGGGCCCAGCAAAACAGACCTCTGAAAGGCACATGGATTAATCATTCTGAAGGCATGCTCGCCTCAACAGTCCCCCTGCAGGATGCCTGAGACCCAGAGAGAGGCCACGACTGCTGCTCACAAGTGGCAGAGGGACATGCTTGAAGACTGAAGGAGGCGGGGGGAGGAGGCAGAGAAAGAGGGCGTTTAAATTGCACACGCTGGAGTTTTCACTGAACTGAAAGGTATTACCAAAAAATATATTGCCGCTCCTATAGCAAAAACGGTGATGAGTCCAACCTTTTTATTATAATCAGGTTTTCTCTAAATATATTATGCCCTGCAGGTCAAGATGATTTACTTCTCTATTTTGGGACATCTGAGTTCTATTCTACTGTTGCCAGTATGTTTTCAGCTGTGCCAAAACCAAGCAGGTCTGCGGTTCCTTTGTAACATCAAAACGGAGACATTTATCATTGAGATTTATCATGGGACAGCCTGCCAGATGGTTTGGGTATTTTAAAGGTGAACTGTTTGGGCCTTGATTAGCTCATGCAGACTTCTAGCTAAAGACAACTCTATCAGCTGCTCAGTGGAAAGACATTGGCTTCCCCTCTCCTCCAGACCCCCTCCCTCTGTTCTAGTAATGCAGAAAATATTAATGTAATGGCAGATGTGGCATAGATTGTCATTTCAGGAAGAAAACCAAGCCATAACCAATTCCACTGATTGCATTCTAATTATAATGTGACCTCCTGTTGCTTTGCATAGAGGCTGTATTCATTTCAGTACACCACTGTAAAACTTGCCGAGTCAACGACCCTCAAAGGGGCAATTGTAAGATTTAAGCTGGGATTTTTTTTTTTTTGCTCATACCAAAGATCTTTATTCTGCCAAGCCTCTGCTGATTGGGCCAAAAAGAATGCATTTGATTATATAGACTAAACTTATTGGGAACAGAACCTTTGTGCTTTGAAATGCTTTTCATTCAAATTACATTCAGACATTCAATCAACATTGATTGTGATATGGATTGGCAATGGGGAATGCCTTAGGTTTTTGGTCTGGTTGGAAAGTTGTCTCTGTTCTGTGCTAGATAACTACAAGGGGGCGGGGGAGCCAGCTGAGTTTCCTTAACCTTAAGCCTGAGTTCCCCACAAGAAGAGTGTTTCTCTGGGGAGGCCACAGATTCCTAATTCTCATCTGATTCAGTATCCCAAGATGATTTCTTTTACTTGGAACTGGTGGGTCTTGGGATTTGCAATTTAATTAACCTCTGAGAGCTTGGGATGAGTATGCATATTTGTATTTTCGTTAAATAAAGCAGGCCCTTGGCTTTGTGTGTGAAAAGCAAAGAGCATTCAACTCAGGCCCGGATTCCAGGTCCAAGATTCTGTATCTTGGAAGGAAATGAGCTTTGGGTGAAGATTCAGGTTTCAGTCCTAGATGCTGGTGTGTGATTTAGGGCAAGGCCCAGTTTTCTTATCTGCAGAAAGAAATAACAGGTGATCCTGAGGCAAAAGTCATAATATAGATGACTTGGAAATACTAAGAAGCAATATAAACTGAAACATTTTGCTGTTATTATTATTATTGTACACAAGTCCATGTTCATTTGTTGGGATCCCTGGTTTGCTGCTAAATCTCTTTCTGTCTCTGGAAAAATCTTATTGAGATGAGTATTCCAAGTAGTTGATAGACCACATAGATGTACTGAAGATTTGTTTTGACTTGAAGTTCCCCTTCTGGTCCTTCTAAAGAACTTTTGCCTGGTTCTCTGCCTAGTATTCCCACAGGAGGGAGAATTGCCAAGGCTTCCTCATTCCAAGCTGTTAACATAGCTGTAGATGACTTCATTCTTATTCAGTGTCAAGCCATCAGCTGCCACCTGCATGTGAATGATTCTTCCCAACAGATTTCCAGCCCCAGTAGCTTTCCTGAAGTTCAGTGTTCAAGTAGCGTAGATGGTCACCTGGAATGGCATTCTAGTACCTCAAATTCAATATGTTCTTTTTTTTCTCACCCAAACTTTGGCAGTTGCTCTCTCTTCCTTCTGCCAACCTCCCAAACTACTCCAACTCCAGTGAATCAAGTTCAATGTCTTGGGGGTCTCCTTTATTTTCCTCTTCTTCCTTATCACCCACATTAGTAAATTCTATCAGCAGGAATACCCCAAAATGCTTTTCCAAAGTGCTTCCTTTCTCATTGGATTTCACTATTTTCTTCCTGGCCATTGTGTGAACCTCAATGATTTCTCCATCTTTGGTCTCTCTATCCTAAGATGGCAGCAATCTTCCAAGGTGAATTTTGTGATAGCTATTTCCTGGTATTTTCCAGAAGATTCTTATGAAAAGGTGATAAAGTCACCTTTTCATAAAAGATGTGTGCTAGGTGTGTGCTTAATGAATATATGATTGTGACTTTCGCCTCCCTAGCGGACTTCTTTCCTGCTGGCCTTGACAAAATAAGATGCTACGCTGAAGAGGCTCACAGGGAAAGCCACAGAGGTTGCTTGTTCACCAGGCAGCAATCAGTAAGGAACTGTCTCCTCCCATACATGAGGGCCCTGAATCTAGTCAGCAGCAATTTGAACTTGGAAGCACCCCAGTCCCAGGCTTAGCTGTGACTTCAGCCCTGCTGTGCACCTACACAGAGGACCCCACTATCCTATACCCATATTCCTGCTGCACAAAAGTGTGAGACATTAAACATATATTCACTCAAGCTATTAAGCTTCTGGCAGTTTGTTACATAGTAGTAGATAACCACGCACCAGTGGAGCCAGAATACTTTCTGACGATGTCAATCTTTAGCTTAGAAATTTCCAGGGTCCCAAGATGGTCTGTATTTGGCCTTGAGCTACTTGTCTGAGCTGCTTTCCATCTTCCTTGCTGGATGCTGTTCTTACCTCTGCACATGGTCCTGGCACTCTGCCTTTCACCGTTTGCTGATATTGTCACCATTTCCTGGGTTCTCTTTATGGCCAAATCCCATGTCTGTTTTAAAGGCCCACTTAAATGCCACTTGTTTCATAAAACCTTTTGTGGTCCCTGCAACTGTCTAGATCTCTGAGCTGACATTGCACTGTGCCTTAGGTTACTCCTCACTTTTAACCTCATAGAGGAGGTGATTGAGAATGTTGCCTGAGTTCTACTACCAGACTGGGGATTTTATGAAGGAGGCTGCTCTTTATTCATATTCCCATGCCCTCAGAGCTCCTAATACAATGACTTATGGATGGTGGACATTCAAGGAAGAGCTATTTATTCATGAACATAAGCAGTTTGCCCATAAGATGGGCAAAGTATAACTAATGTGTGGAATTGCTGGCTTGTTCACCTGCTCTCATTCATTCATTTATTCATACATACATACATTCATTCACTCATTCATTCATTTACTCATTCATTCATTCACTCACTCACTCGTTCTTGTACTCCATATGCCAGGCATTGACCTAGGAATGGAACAACATTAGAAGCAATGACAGCATTCTTGGAAGAAATCCCATGCTTCAAATTGAATGTTTTGCACTCACCATCCTGAGATGCTTACTAATTTTATCTTTAGTTGCTGTCTATGTCCCATAGGATAGTAAGCATGTGCTAGGAGCTTGAAGAATCCTCTTGTATTTCCCTGCCTGCCCCCACCCTGGGATGGCTTCTACCCATCAGTTCCCATTACCCTTTGGCCCTGGAACACACATAACCTGCATGCCAAGCATGGATGTCAGGGCTCTGGGTACCTATGAGGGTCTATGTTGGTGCAGAGTCAGAACATGATATAAAATAACAAATACCATGAGAGTTAAGAAAGAAGCTGCAGAAGGAATGGGAAAAGCTCTTTTTGCACAAGGCGCACCATGTTTTCTTTTGAGCTGGACTCAATGCATTCTGTAGCTGTTCTTGACTATGTTTGTAGTAGAAAACAATATGGTGGGGGAGACACAGCTTTTGCAAGGAGAGAGAGAGAGAGAGAGAGAGAGAGAGAGAGAGAGAGAGAGAGAGAACAAACAGTAAATGAGTTGATTTTGGAAAGTCAGGAATGGTGATAAATGATTGAGTTTGGAGTGGGGAGCATATTATTTTCAAGAAAGTGACTGGGGAACCCTCTCTGAGAAGGTGGCATTGGAGAAGACATCTGAAGGAGCAACAGAAAGAATGTGGGCCAGTTACCAAGCAGAGGAATGTGGTAGAAAAAGTCTTTGAGACTGGAATAGTTTTGAAATAGTCAAGGGCTAGACATACAAGCCAGCACACAGGAGGAGCCTCATGACCGTGAAGGCGAGAAAACCTGCAACCTTGTAAGGAGAAAATGCAGCTGGGCTCATTTACTGAGCTGACCTTGTCTCTGAGCCTGCCCTTGTCTGAAGACCTTACTTGGTCACCTAAGAATTACCAAGGAGGTATTTTACTGCAGTGGGTCGACTGCAGTTTCTACCTTCATTTAATTCCACTTCTGTGTCCATATAGCTATTTTGCATTTTTAAAAATAGAGGTATTTTCCACAAAGATATGTAACTTTGAAAGGATGTGAATAATTATTGGAGAGCCGTGGAATGTGTAGTGCCTAGGGACAGCTTGGAAAGTAGGACTCTTTTTTCCCCATTTTCTCAGCACTTGAAGGACAGTTGGATTTGTTCCAAAGGTCACAAACTGGCACCTTATGACCCAAATCTGGGCTCCCAAATGTTCTATTTGTTCTGCATATTCTTAAGCAAACAGCAGTGCATCCTTTCAAGGGCCTGAGATTCCCCAGATGGCTCTATGCTCCCCTCCCCTGTAATCTTCTGTTTGTGCCTGTTCCCTTCATGCCTGGGCCCATCTTTTTAATCATTCCTCATTAGACACAATGCTGCATAGTACAAGGCAGACCTAGAAATGTTGGCATACAGCTGGAACATGGGACTCAATACCTAGTAAGAGAATTATCCTTTTTTTTTTTTTTCTTGGATGCTCTCTTTATGATTCTTGGAAATCAGAGGTAAGAAAAGGCAGGTAAGAGGACCCAGGGGTAAGAGTCCTGATTCTTAAGCCCCATTCTGTGGGATCCCATGAGTATTGGTCTAGGAGTTTCCTTGAGGCCAGGAATTCTTCTCTTGTTCTTACCTACAGACTGTTTCTTTAAAGATTTGGGGCTTTTGCTGAGAAGGAAATTAAGTGATTTTGTTATTTTCCTTCCATAATGCTAAAATTATTAATCTTCAAAGATAAGCACTGTTCAGCGCATAATTAGCTAGAATTGTTGATAATTATAATTTTGAAAAGTTTCAGCTTGCTGTCAGCCAAGTAATTAGAGGGGTGGGACCAGGGTTCTATTTTGTTCATGATGGTTGGGCGTCTGGTAAAAAATTCTCTGTGCCTAAAAATGCTCTTGTTGTAAACCCTCGGTGCAGCGAAAGGGTTAATGAAATCAAGTAAAGTGCCTCTTTGGGGACTGCAGACTTTCCTTCATTTTCCTGCTGCCCTTCGGTATCTTCCTATGACAGATAGTTCATTTCTTATGAAAAGATGGACCCCACTCCACTGATTAAACAGATTCCGAATGTCTGGGTCTGGGTCCTGTATAAATTCCTGATCGGCAACTGTCTCTTTCACCCAATTGCCCATGAGCCAAACAGTTTTAAAAAACTTCTTGCATATACTAGCACCAGCCTAAAAAAAAAAAAATGAACCAAAGGAAAAGAGGAAGAGAAAATGGAAAACTAATGATTCAAGAAATCACATAGCACGAGATAATTCTATTTTGAAATCACAGCAGTGGCACCCAGAGGCGGACGCTCCCCAAATTACTAGTGAAAACCCTTTGATGTATCCAGTTGTAAGGACGCCCAAGGCACTTTTTTATTATTATTATGAGTACTTCACATTCCCCAGAAGAAGCATTTAGTAGCTATTTTTAAATGACTGTGTGTGAGCAAGCTAAAAAAAAAATAAAAAAAATAAAGATCCCTAAGAATCTTCAATGTGTTTATTTGATTGCTGGCTTTCACTTAGAATAAAAACCAAGGTTCTTACAGTGGTGTGCGAGGCCACCCTGACCTCGTCTGGGCTGATCTTTCCCTTTCCTCAGCCCCTGTCTGACCACACTGGCTTCCTGGCTACACAGGAACACAATGGGTGTGCTCCTTGCTGTAGCCCCCAGCTGGATGGTTTTTTCCTGAGTATCTAAGTGGTTCCCTTTCTCTTTCCCTCCATACCTTCAAGCTTCATTCTCCCAAATTTCATCTCACAAAGGTCTTGTGTTTAACACTATAAAAGAAACTTTGCAAATAGTGTGACTAAGGATCTTGAGATGGGGAGATTATCCTGGGCTATTTGAGTGGGCCCATTGTAGATGCAAAGTTTGTTATAGGATTTAGTAGGGTATAAAACAAATACACAAACAAGAGATGTAACAGGCACAATGAAAGTTGAAGTAATGTGGAGGGAAGAAGCCATAAGTCAAAAAATGCAGGCAGCTTCAAGAAGATAGCGAATTAAAACAAACAAACAAACAAACAAACACTGATTGTCTTTGGGGCTTCCAGAGGGAACTGACCCTGTGGACACACTGGCTTTCTTTAGTTCAGCGAGACCAGTTTGTTCTGGCAGCCAGAGGAAGCCCATATCACTGCCAAGGATCCAGAGACAGGAGCCTGAGCTGTTTGGCCATCTTGGTACCCGGTGGTTCTATGAAATCTACAAAGTTTCTATTTTCTTTCAGTGGTTCTTTTTGATCCAAACACAATGGAGATGTTTCTGAAGGTCCATACTTTCTGGTTTCTTTTAGTTCCTGAAGCTGGCCCTTGTCACTCAGTGGAATAGAAGTGACTTGTTCTTTGTGAGGAGGGGAGGAGCCCAAGTGTGTTTCATGTGGTTTTGATAAGAGCAGAGGTTTGAGGAGAACCAAATGCAGTCCTCATGGGAATAGTGGGATGCTCTTCTACATCTGTGTAAAGAATCCAGACACATCACCACCTTGGTCCAAGTGGACATCTCTGTTCAACTGAAGAATGTGATTGGATGGTGGGGTTCACCATCAGTGTCTTTTCATGGTCATTCCAAAGAGTGTTCTTCTGGTAACAGAACAGCATCCAACAGGAAGTAGGACAGGAAGTGTTTCTAATCATACCTGGCAAGAATTTAATCTCAGTAGGCTAGAAAGCACAGTGGGAAATGTCACCTTGGGCCTGGTACTGTTCATTCATGGAATCCTCCGTTTTAATTTTAGGGGGATGAATCATTTTAAAGATAATTTATTTGTATAATTTCCTCAGTCTCTGTCTCTTATTTTATATTTCCCTCTTCTTTTTATTCTCTCTGTGTCTGTCTGTCTGTCTCTGTCTATCTGTCTGTCTGTCTGTCTGTCTGTCTGTCTNNNTCTCTCTCTCTCTCTCTCTCTCTTATTTTCCTCTGACCCTCCACTTATTGAAGTTGTGTGTTTGTGAGGATAACATTACAACTTTGTTTCATTTTGTTTTAAAGAGATGATAATTTCATCAAACAATCATAAAATCTAAAAGTATTCTCCCTCTGAAATGTCCTTGAGTTTAATTGGGCATTGAGGATAGTCTACACATATCCATCAAGAGAAAAAGCAAGAAGGGCTGGGAAGCACATTTGCATCTGCAGATGTTCTTTATTTAAAATCTGGAAAGTGTTGAGATGATGAGTTTGGGAAATGTGAATGCCATTCTGGAAAGGATGGCTGTGCACAAGGCTGTGCATCCTGGGATATTAACTTGACATGCAGAAAGCAAATACAGTGTTTTTTTAAGCTACACTGCCAATTTTAACTTCAGGTAGAAAGAGAAAGTGTTAAAGTGGTGTCTTTGTTAGAACCCACCTTGATCCATAGCAAGAGCAGTAGGGGAATGTGTGAATACTGTAAAGAGGATTTTGAACTCTTGTATTTTCTTATACTCTAAGTACCTGACACAGACATGGAAAGGGTTTATGGATCTGTTAGATAAAGTGGATTGTCAAGATGATTTGGTTTGTGATCTAACAGGGGATCAGTAAAGCATAATCCTGGAGGTGTCTAGCTGGACCATGGAGAGATGGCCTTGGGTGTACGTCTAAGTGTCTCACCCCTTTCTCTCTGGTTTTCTTCTGCTCTGTGCTTCCCAACTACCATGGACTAAGCTTCTTTACTTCCCCCTGCCTTGCAACCTGATGATTTTGCCTTGGAGCAAGCTAACCATTGACTGTGCTTCCTGAAATCATAAGTCTAATTGATATTCTTCCTTTTTCAATTTCACGTCTTGGTTACTAGTCTCAACAATGGGAAAGCAGACTGATACACTTGATAAGATCCAACTCACTTGGATTTTATTAATGAACTAGGAAGGAGATATACAGAACTAGATGAAGATAGGAGGTGTGTTTGTATACTCAAAATAGTTAGGGTCGATATACAGCTGTATTCTCTTAATTCAATTAATAGATTTGTTCTAATATGTTTGTGGACAGGATATCATGTCTGCATCTTGTACAATGAATAACCACTGAGACAACAATAT